>JANJXV010000975.1:237500-244038 GCA_024803745.1 Megascapheus bottae | reverse complement strand
TTGTTAGGGTAAGGTTAAGGGTTAGGGTTAGGGTTAGGCTTAGGGTTTGGTTTAGGCTTAGGGTAAGGGTAAGGGTTAGGGTTAGGCTTAGGGTTAGGATTAGGGTTTGGTTTAGGGTTAGGTTTAGGGTTAGGTTACGGGTAAGGGTCAGGGTTAGGGTTAGGGTTAGGGGTAAGGTTAGGGTTAGGGTTAGGGTAAGCGTAAGGGTTAGGGTTAGTATTAGGGTTATTTGTTAGGGTTAGGGTTAGGGTTAGGGTTAGGGTTAGGGTTAGGTTTAGGGTTAGGGTTTGGGTTCGGGTTAGGGTTAGGGTTAGGGTTAGGGTTAGAGTTAGGGTTATGGTTAGGGTTAAGGTTAGGGTTAGGGTAAGGGTTAGGGTTAGGTTAAGGGTAAGGGTTAGTGTTAGGGTTAGCTTTAGGTTTAGGGTTAGGGTTAGGGTAAGGGTATGGGTTAGGGTTAGGGTTAGGGTAAGGGTAAGTGTTCGGGTTAGGGTTAGGGTTAGGGTAAGGGTAAGTGTTAGGGTTAGGGTGAGCTTTAGGGTTCGGGTTAGAGTTAAGGTTAGGGTTAGGGTTAGGTGAAGGGTAAGGTTTAGGGTTAGGGTTAGGGTTATTAGTTAGGTTTTGGGTTAGGGTTAGGATTAGGGTAAGGGTTAGGGTTAGGGTTAGGGTTAGGGTTATGGTTAGGGTGAGGGTAAGGGTTAGGGTTAGGTTTAGGGTTAGGGTTTGGGTAAGGGTAAGGGTAAGGTTTAGGGTTAGGGTTAGGGTAAGGGTAAGGTTTAGGGTTAGGGTTAGAGTTAGGGTTAAGGTTAGGGTTATGGTAAGGGTAAGGGTAAGGGTTAGGGTTAGGATTAGGGTTAGGGTTAGGTTAAGGGTTAGGGTTAGGGGTTAGGTGTATGATTAGGGTAAGCGTAAGGGTTATGGTTAGGGTTAGGGTTAAGGTTAGGGTTAGGGTAAGGGTAAGGGTTAGGGTAAGGGTTAGGGTTAGGGGTTAGGGTTAGGATTAGGGTTAGGTTAGCGTAAGGGTTAGGGTTAGTGTTAGGCTTAGGGTTAAGTTTAGGGTTAGGGTTAGGGTAACTGTAAGGGTTATGATTAGGTTTAGGGGTTAGGGTTAGTGTTAGGGTAAGGTTTACGTTTAGGTTTAGGTTTGGGGTTAGGGTTAGGGTTAAGGTTAGGGTTAGGGTATTGGTAAGGGTTAGTGTTAGGGGTTAGGGTTAGGGTTAGGTTAAGGGTTAGGTTTTGGTTTAGGGTTAGGTTTAGGGTTAGGTTAAGGGTAAGGGTTAAGGATAGGCTTAGGGTTAGGATTAAGGTTAGGGTTAGGGTTAGGGTAAGGGTAAGTGTTAGGGTTATTGTTAGGGTTAGGGTTAGGGTTAGGGTAAGGGTTAGGGTTAGGGTTAGGATTAGGGTTAGGTTTAGAATTAAATTTAGGGTTAGGGTTAGGGTCAGGGTAAGGGTTAGGGTTTGGGTTAGGGTTAGTGGTTAGGTTTAGGGTAAGGGTTAGGGTTAGGGTAAGGGTGAGGTTTAGGTTTAATGTTAGGGTTTGGGTAAGGGTAAGGGTTAGGGTTAGGGTTAGGGTTATTAGGGTTAGGGTTAGGGTTTGGGACAGGGTAACGGTTAGAATTAGGTTTAGGGTTAGGGTAAGAGTAAGGGTTAAGGTTAGGGTTTGGGTTAGGTTTAGGGTTAGGTTTAGGGTAAGGGTAAGGGTTAGTGTTAGGGTTACGGTTAGAGTTAGGGTAAGGGTAAGTGTTAGGGTTAGGCTTAAGTTAAGCGTAAGATTTAGGGTTAGGGTTAGGGTTATTAGTAAGGGTTAGGGTTAGGGTAAGGGTTAGGGTTAGGGTTAAGGTTAGGGTTAGGTTAAGAGTAATGGTTTGGGTTAGGGTTAGGTTTAGGGTTAGGGTTAGTGTTAGCGTAAGGGTAAGGGTTAGTTTTAGGGTTAGGGTTAGGGTTAAGGTTAGGGTTAGGGTTAGGATAAGCTTAAGGGTTAAGGTTAGGGTTAGGGTAAGGGTAAGGGTTAGGATTCGGGTTAGGGTTATGGGTTAGGGTTAGTGTTTGGGTTAGGGTAAGGGTAAGTTTTGGCTTAGGGTAACTGTAAGGGTAAGGGTTAGGGTTAGGGTTAGGGGTTAGGGTTAGGGTTAGGGTAAGGGTTACGGTTAGGTTTAGGGTTAGGGTTAGGTTAAGTGTAAGGGTTAGGGTTAGAGTTAGGGTTAGGTTTAGGGTTAGGGTTAGGGTAAGGTAAGGGTTATTTTTAGGGTTAGGGTTAAGGTTAAGGTTAAGGTTAGGGTTAGGATTAGGGTAAGGGTAAGGGTTAGGGTTAGGCTTAGGGTTACGTTAGAGTAAGAGTTAGGGTTATAGTTAGTGTTAGGGTGAGGTTTAGGGTTAGGGTTAGGGTAAGGGTAAGGGTTAGGGTTAGGGTTATGGTTAGGTTTAGGGTAAGGGTTAGGGTTAGGGTTAGGGTTAAGGTTAGGGTTAAGGTTGGGGTTAGGGTTAGGGTTAGCGTTAGGGTTAGGGTTAGGATAAAGATAAGGGTTAGGGGTAGGGGTAGGGATAGGGTTAGGGTTTGGGTTAGGGTTAGGTTTAGGGTTAGGGTAAAGGTAAGGGTTAGGGTTAGGGTTAGGGTTAAGGGTAGGGTTAGGGTATTGGTAAGGGTTAGCGTTAGGGTTAGAGTTAGGGTTAGGTTTAGGGTAAGGGTAAGGGTTAGGGTTAGGTTTAGGGTTACGGTTAGGGTTAGGGTTAGGGTAAGGGTTAGGGTTAGGGTTAGGTTTTGGATTAGATTAAGTATAAGGGTTAGGGTTAGGTTTAGGGTTAGGGTTAAGATTAGGGTTAGGGTTAGGGTAAGGGTAAGGGTTAGGGTTAGGGTTAGGGTTAGGGTTTTGGTTAAGGTTACGTTTAGGGTTAGGGTAAGGGTAAGGGTTAGGTTTAGGGATAGGGTTAGGGTTAAGGTTAGGGTTAGGGTTAGGGTAAGTGTTCGGGTTAGGGTTAGGGTTAGGGTTAGGGTTAAGGTTAGCGTTAGGGTTAGGGTAAGAGTAAGTGTTAGGGTTAGGCTTAGGGTTAGGGTAAGTGTTAGGGTTAGGGTTAGGATTAGGGTTAGGCTTAGATTTAAGGTTCGGGTTAGGGTTAGGGTCAGAGTAAGGGTTAGGGTTAGGGTTAGGGTTAGGATTATTAGTGAGGGTTAGGGGTAGGGTTAGGGACAGGGTAAACGTTAGGATTAGCGTTAGGGTTAGGGTAAGAGTAAGGGTTAAGGTTATGATTAGGGTTAGGTTTAGGGTTAAGGTTAGGGTAAGGGTTATGTTTAGTGTTAGGGTTAGAGTTAGGGTTATGGTAAGGGTAAGTGTTAGGGTTAGGGTTAGGGTTAGGGTTAAGGTTAGGTTTAGGGTTAAGTTAAGGGTAAGATTTAGGGCTAGAGTTAGGGTTATTAGTTAGGGGTAGGGTTAGGGTAAGGGTTAGGGTTAGGGTTAGGGTTAGGGTAAGGGTAATGGTTAGGGTTAGGGTTAGGGTTAGAGTTAGGGTAAGGGTAAAGGTCAGGGTTAGGTTTAGGATTAGGGTTAAGGATAGGGTTATGGTAAGGGTAAATGTTAGGGTTAGGGTTAGGGTTATTGTTAGGGTAAGGGTTAGGGTTAGGGTTAGGGTTAGGGTTTGGTTTAGGTTTAGGTTTAGGGTTAGGGTATGTGTAAGGTTAGGTTTACGGTTAGGGTTAGGGTTGAGGTTAGAGTTAGGGTAAGGGTAATTTTAGGTTTAGGGTTAGGGTTAGGGGTTAGGGTTAGGGTTAGGGTAAGGGTTAGGGTTAGGGTTAGTGTAAGGTTTAGGGTTAGGGTTAGGGTTAGAATTAGGGTAAGGGTTAGGGTTAGGGTAAGGGTTAGAGTTAGGGTTAAGGTTAGGGTTAGGGTTAGGGTAAGGGTAAGGGTTAGGGTTAGGAATAGGTTTAGGGTTAGGGTAAGGGTAAGGGTTACGGTTAGGGTTAGGGTTAGGGTAAGGGTTAGTGTTAGGGTTAGTGTTAGGGTTAGGGTTAGGGTAAGCGTTAGGGTTAGTGTTAGAGTAAGGGTAAGTGTTAGGGTTAGGGTTAGGGTTAGGGTTTGGGTTAGAGTTACGTTTAGGGTTAGGTTTAGGATAAGGGTAAGTGTTAGGGTTAGGGTTAGGGTTATTAGTTAGTGTTAGGGTTAGGGTTAGTGTTACCGTAAGGGTTAGGGTTAGGGTTAGGGTTAGTGTTAGTGTAAGGGTAATGGTTAGGGTAAGGGTTAGGGTACGGGTTAGGGTTAGGGTTAGGGTTAGTGCTAGGTTTGGGGTTAGGGTAAGGGTAAGGGTTAGGGTTAGGGTTACGGTTAGGGTTTGGTTTAGGTTTAGGTTTAGGGTTAGGGTATGCGTAAGGTTAGGTTTAGGGTTAGGGTTAGGGTTGAGGTTAGAGTTAGGGTAAGGGTAATTTTAGGTTTAGGGTTAGGGTTAGGGGTTATGGTTAGGGTTAGGGTAAGGGTTAGGGTTAGGGTTAGGGTTAGAATTAGGGTAAGGGTTAGGGTTAGGGTTACGGGTAGGGTTTGGTTTAGGGTTAGGTTTAGGGTTACGGTAAGGATAAGGTTTGGCGTTAGGGTTAGGGTTAGGGTGAAGTTTAGGATTAGGGTTAGGTTAAGGGTAAGGATTAGGATTAGGGTTAGGGTTAGGGGTTAGGTTTAGGGTTAGGGTAAGCTTTAGGGTAAGGGTTAGGATTAGGTTTAGGGTTAGGGTTAGAATTAGAGTTAGGGTAAGGGTAAGATTGATGGTTAGGGTTGGGGTTACGGTTAGGGTTACGGTTAGGGTAAGGATAAGGCTTAGGGTTAGGGTTAGGCTTAGGGTTAGGTTTAGGGTTAGCGTAAGGGTAAGGGTTAGAGTTAGGGTTAAGGTTAGGGTTAGGTTAGGGTTAGGATTAGGGTAAGGGTGAGGGTTAGGGTTAGGGTTAGGGTTATTAGTTAGGGTTAGGGTTAGGGTTAGTGTTATGTTTGGGGTTAGGGTAAGGGTAAGGGTTAGGGTTAGGGATATGGTTAAGGTTAGGGTTAAGGTTAGGGTTAGGGTTAGGTAAGGGTAAGGGTTAGAGTTAGGTTTAGGGTTACGTTAGAGTAGGGTTAAGGTTAGGGTTAGGGTTAGGGTTAGGGTAAGGGTAAGGGTTAGGGTTAGGGTTAGGGTTAGGTTTAGGGTTAGGGTTAGGGTTTGGTTTAGGGATAGGTTTAGGGTTAGGGTTAGGGTAAGGGTAAGTGATAGGGTTAGGGTTAGGGTTATTAGTTAGGGTTAGGTTTTATGGTTAGGGTAATGGTTACGGTTAGGGTTAAGGTTAGGGTAAGGGTAAGGGTTAGGGTTAGGGTTAGGTTTAGGGTAAGGGTTTGGTTAGGGTTAGGGTTAGACTTAGGGTTACGGTTAGGGTTAGGTTTAGGGGTTAGGGTTAGGGTTAGGGTAAGGGTTATGGTTAGGTTTAGGGTTAGGGTTAGGTTAAGGGTAAGGATTAGGGTTAGGGTTAGGTTTATGGTTAGGGTTAGGGGTAGGGTAAGGTAAGGGTTAGGGTTCAGGTTAGGGTTAAGGTTAGGGTTAGGATTAGGGTAAGGGTAAGGGTTAGGGTTATGCTTAGGGTTACGTTAGAGTAAGGGTTAGGGTTAGGGTTAGGTTTATGGTTAGGGTTAGGGTAAGGGTAAGGGTTAGGGTTAGGGTTAGGGTTAAATTTAGGGTAAGTGTTAGGGTTTTGGTAAGGGTAAGGTTTAGGGTTAGGGTTAGGGTTAAGGTTAGGGTTAAGGTTGGGGTTAGGGTTTGGGTTAGGGTTAGGGTAAGTGTAAGGGCTACGGTTAGGCATAGGGTTAGGGTTAGAGATTGGGTTATTGTTAGGTTTAGGGTTAGGGTAAGGGTAAGGGTTAGGGTTAGGGTTAGGGTTAAGGTTAGGGTTAGGGTATTGGTAAGGGTTAGGGTTAGGGTTAGGGGTCAGGGTTAGGGTTAGGGTTAAGGTTAGGGTTAAGGTTGGGGTTAGGGTTTGGGTTAGGGTTAGGGTAAGTGTAAGGGCTACGGTTAGGCATAGGGGTAGGGTTAGAGTTTGGGTTATTGTTAGGTTTAGGGTTAGGGTAAGGGTAAGGGTTAGGGTTAGGGTTAGGGTTAAGGTTAGGGTTAGGGTATTGGTAAGGGTTAGGGTTAGGGTTAGGGGTCAGGGTTAGGGTTAGGGTTAGGTTAAGGGTTAGGGTTAGGGTTAGGGTTAGGGTTAAGTTTAGGGTTTGGATTAGGGTAAGGGTAAGGGTTAGGGTTAGGGTTAGGGTTAGGGTTTGGGTTAGGCTTAGGGTTAGGGTTAGGGGTCAGGGTTAGGGTTAGGGTTAAGGTTAGGGTTAAGGTTGGGGTTAGGGTTTGGGTTAGGGTTAGGGTAAGTGTAAGGGCTACGGTTAGGCATAGGGGTAGGGTTAGAGTTTGGGTTATTGTTAGGTTTAGGGTTAGGGTAAGTGTAAGGGTTAGGGTTAGGGTTAGGGTTAAGGTTATTGTTAGGGTATTGGTAAGGGTTAGGGTTAGGGTTAGGGGTCAGGGTTAGGGTTAGGGTTAGGTTAAGGGTTAGGGT
>JANJXV010000975.1:217500-227500 GCA_024803745.1 Megascapheus bottae | reverse complement strand
GTTAGGGTTAGGGTTCGGTTTAGGGTTAGGGTTAGGGTAAGGGTAAGGTTTAGGGTTAGGGTAAGGTTTAGGGTTAGGGTTAGGGTTAGGATTAGGGTTAGGGTAAGAGAAAGGGTTAGGATTAGGGTTAGGGTTAGGGTAAGGGTTAGGTTTAGGGTTAGGGTTATTGTTAGGGTAAGGGTTAGGATTAGGGTTAGGGTTAGGGTAAGGGTTAGGGTTAGGGTTAGGGTTAGTGTTAGGGTAAGGGTAAGGGTTAGGATTAGGTTTAGGTTTAGGTTTAGGGTTAGGGTAAGGGCAAGGGTTAGGGTTAGGGTTAGGGTTAGGTTTAGGGTTGGGATTCGGGTTAGGGTTACTGTAAGGTTAAGGGTTAGGGTTAGGATTAGGGTAAGGGTTAGGGTTAGGGTTATGGTTAGTTTTAGGGTTAGGTTTAGGGTTAGGGTTAGTGTAAGGGTTAGGGTTAGGTTTGGGGTTAGGGTTAGGGTAAGGGTAAGGGTTAGGGTTAGGGGCAGGGGTAGGGTTAGAGCTTGGGTTCCGGTTAGGTTTAGGGTTAGCGTAAGGGTAAGTGTTAGGGTTAGGGTTAGGGTTATGGCTAAGGGTAGGTTTAGGATATTGGTGAGGGTTAGCGTTAGGGTTAGGGGTTAGGGTTAGTGTTAGGGTAAGGGTAAGGGTTAGGGTTAGGTTAAGGGTTATTAGTTAGGGTTAGAGTTAGGGTTAGGGTTAGGGTAGGACTTAGGGTTAGGGTTAGGGTTAGGGTAAGGGTAAGGGTTAGGGTTAGGGTTAGAGTTAGATTTAGGGTTAGGGTTAGTTTAAGGGTAAGGATTCGGAATAGGGTCAGGGTTAGGGTAAGGGTTAGGGTTAGGGTTAGGGTTAGTTTTAGGGTAAGGGTAAGGGTTAGGATTAGGTTTAGGGTTAGGGTAAGGGTTAGGGTTAGGGTTAGGGTTAGTGTTAGGGTAAGGGTAAGGGTTAGGATTAGGGTTAGGTTTAGGTTCAGGGTTAGGGTAAGGGCAAGGGTTAGGGTTAGGGTTAGGGTTAGGTTTAGGGTTAGGATTCGGGTTAGGGTTATTGTAAGGTTAAGGGTTAGGGTTAGGATTAGGGTAAGGGTTAGGGTTAGGGTTATGGTTAGTTTTAGGGTTAGGTTTAGGGTTAGGGTTAGTGTAAGGGTTAGGGTTAGGGTTATGGTTAGGGTTAGGGTTAAGGTTAGGGTAAGGGTTAGGGTAAGGGTTAGGGTTAGGGTTAGGGTTAGGGTTAAGGTTAGGATAAGGGTTAGGGTAAGGGTTAGGGTTAGGGTTAGGGTTAGGTTTAGGGTTAGGGTTAGGGTAAGGGTTAGGGTTAGGGTAAGGGTTAGGGTTAGGGTTAGGGAAAGGGGTTAGGGCTAGGGTTAGGGTAAGCGTAAGGGTTAGGGTTAGGGCTTAGGGTTAGGGTCAGGGTAAGGGTTCGGGTTAGGGTTAGGCTTAGGGTTAAGTTTTGGGTTAGGGTTAGGTTAACTGTAAGGGTTAGGGTTAGGGTTAGGGTTAGGGGTTAGTGTTAGGATTAGGGTAAGGGTTACGGTTAGGTTTAGGGTTAGGGTTAGGTTAAGGGTAAGGATTAGAGTTATGGTTAAGTTTAGGGTTAAGGTTATGATTAAGGTTAGGGTTATGTTTAGGGTAAGAGTAAGGGTTAGGGTTAGGCTTAGGGTTACGTTAGAGTAAGGGTTAGGGTTAGGGTTAGGGTTAGGTTTAGGGTTAGGGTTAGGGTAAGGGTAAGGGTTAGGGTTCGGGTTATGGTTAGGTTTAGGGTAAGGGTTAGGGTTGGGGTAAGGGTAAGTTTTAGGGTTAGGGTTAGGGTTAAGGTTAGGGTTAAGGTTGGGGTTAGGGTTAGGGTTAGGGTTAGGGTTAGGTTTAGGGTAAGGGTAAGGGTTAGGGTTAGGGATAGGGGTAGGGTTAGTGTTTTGGTTAGGGTTAGGTTTAGGGTTAGGGTAAGGGTAACGGTTAGGTTTAGTGTTAGGGTTAAGGTTAGTGTTAGGGTGTTGGTAATGCTTAGGGTTATGGTTAGGGTTAGGGTTAGTGTTAGGGTTAGGGTAAGGATTAGGGTTAGGATTAGGGTTAGGGTTAGGGTTAGGGTAAGGTTAAGGGTTAGGGTTAGGGTTAGGTTTAGTGATAGGTTAAGGGTAAGGGTTATGGTTAGGGTTAGGGTTAAGGTTAGGGTTAGGGTTAGGGTTAGGGTTAGGGATAGGTTTAGGGTTAGGGTAAGGGTAAGGGTTAGGGTTAGGGTTACGGTTAGGGTAAGGGTTAGGGTTAGGGTTAGTGTTAGGGTTAGGGTTAGGGTAAGGGTTAGGTTTAGTGTTAGAGTAAGGGTAAGTGTTAGGGTTAGGGTTAGGGTTAGAGTTAGGGTTTGGGTTAGGGTTAGGTTTAGGGTTAGGTTTAGGAGAAGTGTAAGTGTTAGGGTTAGGGTTAGGGTTATTAGTTAGGGTTAGGGTTAGGGTTATGTGTAGGGTAAGGGTAAGGGTTAGGGTTAGGGATAGGGGTAGGGTTAGGGTTTTGGTTTGGGTTAGGTTTAGGGTTAGGGTAAGGGTAAGGGTTAGGTTTAGGGTTAGTGTTAAGGTGAGGGTTAGGGTGTTGGTAATGATTAGGGTTAGGGTTAGGGGTTAGGGTTAGTGATAGGTTAAGGGTAAGGGTTAGGGTAAGGGTTAGGGTTAAGTTTCGGTTAGGATTAGGGTAAGGGTAAGCATTAGGTTTAGGGTTAGGTTTAGGGTTTGGTTTAGGGTTAGGGTTAGGGTAAGGGTAAGGGTTAGGGATAGGGTTAGGGTTAGGATAAGGGTAAGTGTTAGGGTTTATTGTTAGGGGTAGGGTTCGGGTTAGAGTTAAGGTTAGGGTTAGGGTTAGGTGAAGGGTAAGGTTTAGGTTTAGAGTTCAGGTTATTAGTTAGGGTTTGGGTTAGGGTTAGGGTAAGGGTTAGGGTTAGGATTAGAGTTAGGGTGAGGGTGAGGGTAAGGGTTAGGGTTAGGGTTAGGGTTAGGTTTAGGGTTAGGGTTAGGGTAAGGGTAAGGGTAAGTGTTAGCATTAGGGTTAGGTTTAGGGTAAGCGTTAGGGTTAGGGTTAGGGTTAGGGTTTGGTTTAGGTTTAGGGTTAGCGTAAGCATAAGGGTTAGGGTTAGGGTTAGGGTTAAGTTTAAGGTTAGGGTTAGGGTAAGGGTAAGGGTTAGGGTTAGGGTTAGGGGTTAGGGTTAGGGTTAGGGTTAGGGTAAGGGTTAGTTTTAGGGTTAGGCTTAGGGTTAAGTTTAGGGTTAGGCTTAGGGTAACTGTAAGGGTTAGGTTTAGGGTTAGCGTTAGGTGTTAGGTTTAGGGTTAGGGTAAGGGTTACGGTTAGGTTTAGGGTTAGGGTTAGGTTAGGGATGAGGGTTAGGTTTAGGGTTAGGTTTAGTGTTAGGTTTAGGGATAGGGTAAGGTAAGGGTTATTGTTAGGGTTAGGGTTAAGGTTAGGGTTAAGGTTAGGTTTAGGATTAGGGTAAGGGTAAGGGTTAGGGTTAGGCTTAGGGTTACGTTAGAGTAATGGTTAGAGTTAGGGTTAAGGTTAAGTTTAGGGTTAGGGTTAGGGTAAGGGTAAGGGTTAGGGTTAGGGTTATGGTTAGGTTTAGGGTAAGGGTTAGTGTTAGGGTTAGGTTTAAGGTTAGTGTTAAGGTTGGGGTTAGGGTTAGGGTTAGCATTAGGGTTGGGGTAAGGGTTAGGGTAAGGGTAAGGGTTAGGGTTAGGGGCAGGGGTAGGGTTAGAGCTTGGGTTCCGGTTAGGTTTAGGGTTAGGGTAAGGGTAAGTGTTAGGGTTAGGGTTAGGGTTATGGCTAAGGGTAGGTTTAGGATATTGGTAAGGGTTAGTGTTAGGGTTAGGGGTTAGGGTTAGTGTTAGGGTAAGGGTAAGGGTTAGGGTTAGGTTAAGGGTTATTAGTTAGGGTTAGAGTTAGGGTTAGGGTTAGGGTAAGACTTAGGGTTAGGGTTAGGGTTAGGGTAAGAGTAAGGGTTAGGGTTAGGGTTAGGGTTAGGTTTAGGTTTAGGGTTAGTTTAAGGGTAAGGATTAGGGATAGGGTTAGGGTTAGGGTAAGGGTAAGTGTTAGGGTTAGGGTTAGGGTTAGGGTTATTAGTTAGGGTTAGGGTTAGGGTTAGGGTAAGTGTTAGGGTTAGGGTTAGGGTAAGGTAAGGGTTAGGGTTAGGGTTAGGGTTAGGGTTAAGGTTAGGGTAAAGGTAAGGGTTAGGGTTAGGGTTAGGGTAAGGGTAAGTGTTTGGGTTAGGGTTACGTTTAGGGTTCGGGTTAGAGTTAAGGTTAGGGTTGGGGTTAGGTGAAGGGTAAGGTTTAGGGTTAGGGTTAGGTTTATTAGTTATGGTTTGGGTTATGTTTAGGGTTAGGTTAAGGGTTAGGTTTAGGGTTAGGGTTAGGGTGAGCGTAAGGGTTAGGGTTAGGGTTAGGGTTAGTTTTAGGGTTAGGGTTTGGGTAAGGGTAAGGGTAAGGTTTAGGGTTAGGGTTAGGGTAAGGGTAAGGGTTAGGGTTAGGGTTAAGGTTAGCGTTAAGTTTAGGGTTAGGGTAAGGGTAAGAGTTAGGGTTAGGATTAGGGTTAGGGTTACGGTAAGGGTTAGGGTTAATGTTAGGGTTAGGGGTTAGGTTTAGTGTTAGGGTAAGCGTAAGTGTTAGGGTTAGGGTTAGGGTTAAGGTTAGGTTTAGGGTAAGGGTAAGGGTTAGGGTTAGGGGTAGGGCTTAGGGTTAGGGTTAGGGTCAGGGTAAGGGTTAGGGTTAGGGTTAGGCTTAGGGTTAAGTTTCGGGTTAGGGTTAGGGTAACTGTAAGCATTAGAGTTAGGGTTAGCTGTAGGGGTTAGTGTTAGGATTAGGGTAAGGGTTACGGTTAGGTTTAAGGTTAGGGTTAGGTTAAGGTAAGGTTTAGGGTTAAGGTTAGGTTTAGGGTTAAGGTTATGGTTAAGGTTAGGGTTACGATTAGGGTAAGGGTAAGGGTTAGGGTTAGGCTTAGGGTTAGGTTAGAGTAAGGGTTCGGGTTAGGGTTAGGGTTAGGGTTAGGTTTAGGGTTAGGGTTAGGGTTATGGTTAGGTTTAGGGTAAGGGTTAGGGTTGGGGTAAGGGTAAGGTTTAGGGTTAGGGTTAAGGTTAGGGTTAAGGTTGGGGTTAGGGTTAGGGTTAGGGTTAGGGTTAGGTTTAGGGTAAGGGTAAGGGTTAGGGTTAGGGTTAGGGGTTAGGGTTAGGGTTAGGGTTAGGGTAAGGGTTAGTTTTACGGTTAGGCTTAGGGTTGAGTTTGGGGTTAGGCTTAGGGTAACTGTAAGGGTTAGGTTTAGGTTTAGCGTTAGGTGTTAGGTTTAGGGTTAGGGTAAGGGTTACGGTTAGGTTTAGGGTTAGGGTTAGGTTAAGGGTAAGGGTTAGGTTTAGGGTTAGGTTTAGTGTTAGGTTTAGGGATAGGGTAAGGTAAGGGTTATTTTTAGGGTTAGGGTTAAGGTTAGGGTTAAGAATAGATTTAGGATTAGGGTAAGGGTAAGGGTTAGGGTTAGGCTTAGGGTTACGTTAGAGTAATGGTTAGAGTTAGGGTTAAGGTTAAGTTTAGGGTTAGGGTTAGGGTAAGGGTAAGGGTTAGGGTTAGGGTTATGGTTAGGTTTAGGGTAGGGGTTAGGGTTAGGGTTAGTTTTAAGGTTAGTGTTAAGGTTGGGGTTAGGGTTAGGGTTAGCATTAGGGTTGGGGTTAGGGTTAGGGTAAGGGTAAGGGTTAGGGTTAGGGGCAGGGGTAGGGTTAGAGCTTGGGTTACGGTTATGTTTAGGGTTAGGTTAAGTTTAAGAGTTAGGGTTAGGGTTAGGGTTATGGCTAAGGGTAGGTTTAGGATATTGGTAAGGGTTAGCGTTAGGGTTAGGGGTTAGGATTAGTGTTAGGGTAAGGGTAAGTGTTAGGGTTAGGGTTAGGGTTAGGGTTAGGTTTATTAGTTAGGGTTAGGGTTAGGGGTAGGGTTAAGCATAGGGTAAGGGTTAGGTTTAGGGTTAGGGTTAGTGTAAGGGTAAGGGTAAGTGTTAGCGTCAGGGTTAGGTTTAGGTTAAGGGTTGGGGTTAGGGTTAGGGTTAGGGTTTGTGTTAGGTTTAGGGTTAGGGTAAGCGTAAGGGTTAGGGTTAGGGCTAGGTTTAGGGTTAAAATTCGGGTTAGGGTAAGGGTAAGTGTTAGGGTTAGGGTTAGGGGTAAGGGTTAGGGTTAGGGTAAGGGTTAGTTTTAGGGTTAGGCTTAGGGTTAAGTTTAGGGTTAGGCTTAGGGTAACTGTAAGGGTTAGGTTTAGGGTTAGGGTTGGGGGTTAGGGTTAGGGTTAGGGTAAGGGTTACAGTTAGGTTTAGGGTTAGGGTTAGGGTAAGGGTTAGGTTTAGTGTTAGAGTAAGGGTAAGTGTTAGGGTTAGGGTTAGGGTTAGAGTTAGGTTTTGGGTTAGGGTTAGGTTTAGGGTTAGGTTTAGGATAAGTGTAAGTGTTAGGGTTAGGGTTAGGGTTATTAGTTAGGGTTAGGGTTAGGGTTAGGTTTAGGGTAAGGGTTAGGGTTAGGGTTAGGTTTAGGCTTATTAGTTCGGGTTAGGGTTAGGAGTAGGGTTAGGGTTAGGTTAAGTTTAAGGGTTAGGGTTAAGGTTAGGCTTGGGGTTTGGTTTAGGCTTAGGGTAAGGGTAAGCATTAGGGTTAGGTTAGGGTAAAGGTAACGGTTAGGGTTAGGTTTAGGTTTAGGGTAAAGGTTTGGTTTAGGGTTAGGGTTTGGGTTAGGGTTAGGTTTAGGGTTAGGGTAAGGGTAAGGGTAAAGGTTAGGTTTAGCGTTAGGGTAAGGGTTAAGATTAGGGTTAGGCTTACGGTATGGGTAAGGGTTAGGGTTAGGGTTAGGGTTATTACTTAGTGTTAGGGTTAGGGTTAGTGTTACCGTAAGGGTTAGGGTTAGGGTTAGGGTTAGTGTTAGGGTAAGGGGAAGGGTTAGGGTAAGGGTTAGGGTAAGGGTTAGGGTTAGGGTTAGTGTTATTGCTAGGATTGCGGTTAGGGTAAGGGTGAGGATTAGGGTTAGGGTTAGGGTTAGGGTTAATGTAAGTGTAAGAGTTAGGTGTAGGGTTAGGGGTAGGGTTTGGGTTAGGGATAGGTTTAGGGTTAGGGTTATGGTTAGGGTTAGGGTAAGTTTAAGGGTTAGGGTAAGGGTTAGGTTTAGGATAGGGTAAGGGTAAGGGTTAGGTTTACGGTTAGGGTTAGGGTTAGGGTAAGGGTAAGCGTTAGGTTTAGGGTTAGGGTTAGGGGTAGGTTTTGGGTTAGGGTCAGGTTTAGGGTTACGGTAAGGGTAAGGTTTAGCGTTACGGTTAGGGTTAGGGTGAAGTTTAGGATTAGGGTTAGGGTAAGGGTAAGGATTAGGATTAGGGTTAGGGTTAGGGGTTAGGTTTAGGGTTAGGGTTAGAATTAGGGTTAGGGTAAGGGTAAGATTTACGGTTAGGGTTAGGGTTAGGGTTAGGGTTGGGGTTAGGGTTAGGGTTACGGTTAAGGTAAGGATAAGGCTTAGGTTTAGGGTTAGGGTTATTAGTTAGGGTTAGGGTTAGGGTTAGGGTTAGTGTTATGTTTGGGGTTAGGGTAAGGGTAAGGGTTAGGGTTAGGGTTAGGGTTACGGTTAAAGTTAGGGTGAAGGATATGGTTAGGTTTAGGGTAAGGTTAAGGGTTAGGGTTAGGGTTAGGTTTACGTTAGAGTAAGGGTTTGGGTTAGGGTTAGGGTTAGGGTTAGGGTAAGGGTAAGGGTTAGGGTTAGGGTTAGGGTTAGGTTTAGGGTTAGGGTTAGGGTAAGGGTAAGTGTTAGGGTTAGGGTTAGGGTTAGGGTTAGGTTTATTAGTTAGGGTTAGGGTTAGGGGTAGGGTTAGGGTTAGGGTTAAAGTTAGGGTGAAGGATATGGTTAGGTTTAGGGTAAGGTTAAGGGTTAGGGTTAGGGTTAGGTTTACGTTAGAGTAAGGGTTTGGGTTAGGGTTAGGGTTAGGGTTAGGGTAAGGGTAAGGGTTAGGGTTAGGGTTAGGGTTAGGTTTAGGGTTAGGGTTAGGGTAAGGGTAAGTGTTAGGGTTAGGGTTAGGGTTAGGGTTAGGTTTATTAGTTAGGGTTAGGGTTAGGGGTAGGGTTAAGCATAGGGTAAGGGTTAGGTTTAGGGTTAGGGTTAGTGTAAGGGTAAGGGTAAGTGTTAGCGTCAGGGTTAGGTTTAGGTTAAGGGTTGGGGTTAGGGTTAGGGTTAGGGTTTGTGTTAGGTTTAGGGTTAGGGTAAGCGTAAGGGTTAGGGTTAGGGCTAGGTTTAGGGTTAAAATTCGGGTTAGGGTAAGGGTAAGTGTTAGGGTTAGGGTTAGGGGTAAGGGTTAGGGTTAGGGTAAGGGTTAGTTTTAGGGTTAGGCTTAGGGTTAAGTTTAGGGTTAGGCTTAGGGTAACTGTAAGGGTTAGGTTTAGGGTTAGGGTTGGGGGTTAGGGTTAGGGTTAGGGTAAGGGTTACAGTTAGGTTTAGGGTTAGGGTTAGGGTAAGGGTTAGGTTTAGTGTTAGAGTAAGGGTAAGTGTTAGGGTTAGGGTTAGGGTTAGAGTTAGGGTTTGGGTTAGGGTTAGGTTTAGGGTTAGGTTTAGGATAAGTGTAAGTGTTAGGGTTAGGGTTAGGGTTATTAGTTAGGGTTAGGGTTAGGGTTAGGTTTAGGGTAAGGGTTAGGGTTAGGGTTAGGTTTAGGCTTATTAGTTCGGGTTAGGGTTAGGAGTAGGGTTAGGGTTAGGTTAAGTTTAAGGGTTAGGGTTAAGGTTAGGCTTGGGGTTTGGTTTAGGCTTAGGGTAAGGGTAAGCATTAGGGTTAGGTTAGGGTAAAGGTAAGGGTTAGGGTTAGGTTTAGGTTTAGGGTAAAGGTTTGGTTTAGGGTTAGGGTTTGGGTTAGGGTTAGGTTTAGGGTTAGTGTAAGGGTAAGGGTAAGGGTTAGGGTTAGCGTTAGGGTAAGGGTTAAGATTAGGGTTAGGCTTACGGTATGGGTAAGGGTTAGGGTTAGGGTTAGGGTTATTACTTAGTGTTAGGGTTAGGGTTAGTGTTACCGTAAGGGTTAGGGTTAGGGTTAGGGTTAGTGTTAGGGTAAGGGGAAGGGTTAGGGTAAGGGTTAGGGTAAGGGTTAGGGTTAGGGTTAGTGTTATTGCTAGGATTGCGGTTAGGGTAAGGGTAAGGATTAGGGTTAGGGTTAGGGTTAGGGTTAATGTAAGTGTAAGAGTTAGGTGTAGGGTTAGGGGTAGGGTTTGGGTTAGGGATAGGTTTAGGGTTAGGGTTATGGTTAGGGTTAGGGTAAGTTTAAGGGTTAGGGTAAGGGTTAGGTTTAGGATAGGGTAAGGGTAAGGGTTAGGTTTACGGTTAGGGTTAGGGTTAGGGTAAGGGTAAGCGTTAGGTTTAGGGTTAGGGTTAGGGGTAGGTTTTGGGTTAGGGTCAGGTTTAGGGTTACGGTAAGGGTAAGGTTTAGCGTTACGGTTAGGGTTAGGGTGAAGTTTAGGATTAGGGTTAGGGTAAGGGTAAGGATTAGGATTAGGGTTAGGGTTAGGGGTTAGGTTTAGGGTTAGGGTTAGAATTAGGGTTAGGGTAAGGGTAAGATTTACGGTTAGGGTTAGGGTTAGGGTTAGGGTTGGGGTTAGGGTTAGGGTTACGGTTAAGTTAAGGATAAGGCTTAGGTTTAGGGTTAGGGTTATTAGTTAGGGTTAGGGTTAGGGTTAGGGTTAGTGTTATGTTTGGGGTTAGGGTAAGGG
This sequence comes from Megascapheus bottae, assembly GCA_024803745.1. NCBI lineage: Eukaryota > Metazoa > Chordata > Mammalia > Rodentia > Geomyidae > Megascapheus > Megascapheus bottae. The sequence goes on along the minus strand of JANJXV010000975.1, from coordinate 217,768 downwards.
TAAGGGTTAGGGTTAGGGTTAGGGTTATGGTTAAAGTTAGGGTGAAGGTTATGGTTAGGGTTAGGGTAAGGTTAAGGGTTAGGGTTAGGGTTAGGTTTACGTTAGAGTAAGGGTTTGGGTTAGGTTTAGGGTTAGGGTTAGGGTAAGGGTAAGGGTTAGGGTTAGGGTTAGGGTTAGGTTTAGGGTTAGGGTTAGGGTTTGGTTTAGGGTTAGGTTTAGGGTTAGGGTTAGGGTAAGGGTAAGTGTTAGGGTTAGGGTTAGGGTTATT
>JANJXV010000975.1:177500-200000 GCA_024803745.1 Megascapheus bottae | reverse complement strand
TGAGTTAGGGTAAGGGTAAGGGTAAGGGTTAGGGTTAGGGTTAGGGTTAGGGTTTGGGTTAGGGTTAGGTTTAGGTTTAGGGTAAGGGTAAGGGTTAGGTTTAGGGTTAGGGTTAGGATTAAGGTTAGCGTTAGGGTTAGGGTAAGGGTAAGGGTAAGGGTTAGGGCTGGGTTAGGGGTTAGGCTTAGGGTTAGGGTAAGGGTTACGGTTAGGGTTAGAGTAAGGGTAAGGTTTAGGGTTAGGGTTAGGAGTTAGGGTTATTGTTAGGGTAAGGGTTAGGGTTAGGTTTAGGATTAGGGTTCAGGTTAGGGTTAGGGTTAGGGTAAGGCTTAGGGTTAGGGTTAGGTTTAGGATTAGGAGAAGGGTAAGGGTTAGGCTTAGGGTTAGGGTTAATGTTAGGGTTAGGGTTAGGGTTAGGGTTAGGGTAAGGGTAAGGGTTAGGGTTAGGGTTATTAGTTAGTGTTAGGGTTAGGGTTAGTGTTAGGGTAAGGGTAAGGGTTATGATAAGGGTTAGGGTTAGGTTTAGTGCTAGGTTTGGGATGAGGATAAGGGTAAGGGTTAGGGTTAGGGTTAGGGTAAGGGTAAGGGGTAGGTTTAGCGTTAGGGGTAGGGTTTGGGTTAGGGTTAGGTTTAGGGTTAGGGTTAGGGTTAAGTTTAGGGTAAGGGTAAGGGTTAGGGTTAGGGTTAGATTTAGGGTTAGGGTAAGGGTAAGGGTTAGGTTTAGGGTTAGGGTTAGGGTTAGGGTAAGGGTAAGGGTTAGGTTTAGGTTTAGGGTTAGGTTTAGGTTTGGTTTAGGTTTAGGTTTAGGGTTACGGTAAGGATAAGGTTTAGCGTTAGGGTTAAGGTTAGGGTGAAGTTTAGGATTAGGGTTAGGGTAAGGGTAAGGATTAGGTTTAGGGTTAGGGTTAGGGTTTAGGTTTAGGGTTAGGGTAAGCTTAAGGGTAAGGGTTAGGATTAGGTTTAGGGTTAGGGTTAGAATTGGAGTTAGGGTAAGGGTAAGATTTACGGTTAGGGTTGGGGTTACGGTTAGGGTTACAGTTAGGGTAAGGATAAGGCTTAGGGTTAGGGTTAGGATTAGGGTTAGGGTTTGGGTTTGGGTTAGGGTTAGGTTTAGGGTTAGCGTAAGGGTAAGGGTTAGAGTTAGGGTTAAGGTTAGGGTTAAGGTTAGGGTTAGGATTAGGGTAAGGGTGAGGGTTAGGGTTAGGTTTAGGGTTATTAGTTAGGGTTAGGGTTAGGGTTAGTGTTATGTTTGGGGTTAGGGTAAGGGTAAGGGTTAGGGTTAGGGTTATGGTTAAGGTTAGGGTTAAGGTTAGGGTTAGGGTTAGGTGAGGGTAAGGGTTAGGGTTAGGGTTAGGGTTACGTTAGAGTAGGGTTAAGGTTAGGGTTAGGGTTAGGGTTAGGGTAAGGGTAAGGGTTAGGGTTAGTGTTAGGGTTAGGTTTAGGGTTAGGGTTAGGGTTAGGGTTTGGTTTAGGGTTAGGTTTAGGGTTAGGGTTAGGGTAAGGGTAAGTGATAGGGTTAAGGTTAGGGTTATTAGTTAGGGTTAGGGTTAGGGTTAGGGTAAGGGTTACGGTTAGGGTTAAGGTTAGGGTAAGGGTAAGGGTTAGGGTTAAGGTTTGGTTTAGGGTAAGGGTTTGGTTAGGGTTAGGGTTAGGGTTAGGCTTAGGGTTAGGGTTAGGTTTAGGGGTTAGGGTTAGTGTTAGGGTAAGGGTTACGGTTAGGTTTAGGGTTAGGGTTAGGTTAAGGGTAAGGATTAGGGTTAGGGTTATGTTTAGGGTTAGGGATAGGGTTAGGGTAAGGTAAGGGTTAGGGTTAAGGTTAGGGTTAAGGTTAGGGTTAGGATTAGGGTAAGGGTAAGGGTTAGGGTTAGGCTTAGGGTTACGTTAGAGTAAGGGTTAGGGTTAGGGTTAGGGTTAGGTTTATGGTTAGGGTTAGGGTAAGGGTAAGGGTTACGGTTAGGGTTATGGTTAATTTTAGGGTAAGGGTTATGGTTAGGGTAAGGGTAAGGTTTAGGGTTAGGGTTAGGGTTAAGGTTAGGGTTAAGGTTGGGGTTAGGGTTAGGGTTAGGGTAAGGGTAAGGGCTAGGGTTAGGGATAGGGGTAGGGTTAGGGTTTGGGTTATGGTTAGGTTTAGGGTTAGGGTAAGGGTAAGGGTTAGGGTTAGGGGTCAGGGTTAGGGTTAGGGTTAGGGTAAGGGTTAGGGTTAGGTTTAGGTTTAGGGTTAGGTTTAGGGTTAGGGTAAGGGTAAGGGTTAGGGTTAGGGTTAGGTTTAGGGTTAGGTTAAGGGTAAGGGTTAGGGTTAGGGTTAGGGTTAAGTTTAGGGTTAGGATTAGGGTAAGGGTAAGGGTTAGGGTTAGGGTTAGGTTTAGGGTGTGGGTTAGGGTTAGGTTTAGGGTTAGGGTAAGGGTAAGGGGTAGGGATAGGGTTAGGGTTAGGGATAACGTTAGGGTTAGGGTTAGGACAAGGGTAAGTGTTAGGGTTAGGGTTAGCGTTAGGATTAGGGTTAGCGTTAGAGTTAAAGTTGGGGTTAGGGTTAGTGTCACGGTAAGGGTTAGGGTTAGGGTTAGGGTTAGGGGTTAGGTTTACGGATAGGGTTAGGTTACTGTTAGGTTTAGGTTTAGGTTTAAGGTTAGGGTTAGGGTAAGGGTAAGGGTTAGGGTTAGGGGTAGGTTTAGGTTAAGGGTAAGGGTTAGGGTTAGGGTTAAGTTTAGGGTTGGGTTTAGGGTAAGGGTAAGGGTTAGTGTTAGGGTTAGGGTTAGGGTTAGGTTTAGGGTTAGGTTTAGGGTTAGGGTTAGGGTTAGCGTTAGGGTAAGGGTAAGTGTTAGGGTTAGGGTTAGTGTTAGGGTTAAGGTTAGGGTTAGGGTTAGGGTTACGGTTAGGGTAAGGATAAGGGTTAGAGTTAGGGTTAGAGTAAGTGTAAGGGTTAGTGTTCGGGTTAGGATTAGCGTTAGGGTTAGGGTTAGGGTTAGGGTTAGGGTAAGGGTAAGGGTTAGGGTTAGGGTTAGGCTTAGGGTTTGGTTTAGGCTTAGGGTAAGGCTATGGGTTCGGGTTAGGGTTAGAGTTAGGGTTAGGGTTTGGGATAGGTTTAGGTTTAGAGATAGGGTAAGTGTAAAGGTTAGGGTTAGGGTTATAGTTAGGGTTAAGTTTAGGGTTAGGGTTAGGGTTAGGGTAAGGGTTAGGGTTAGGGTTAGGGTTATTAGTTAGAATTAGGGTTACGGTTAGGGTTAGGGTGAGGTTTAGGGTTAGGGTTAGGGTAAGGGTAAGGGTTAGGTTTAGGGTTAGGGTTAGGTTTATGTTTGGCGTTAGGGTAAGGTAAGGGTAAGGGTTAGGGTTAGGGTAACGGTCAGTGTTAGGGTTATGTTTAGGGTTAGGGTTTGGGTTAGAGTTAAGGTTAGGGTTAGGGTTAGGTGAAGGGTAAGGTTTAGGGTTAGGGTTAGGGTTATTAGTTAGTGTTTGGGTTAGGGATAGGGTTAGGATAAGGATTAGGGTTAGGGTTAGGGTTAGGGTGAGGGTGAGGGTAAGGGTTAGGGTTGGGTTAGGGTTAGGTTTAGGGTTAGGGTAAGGGTAAGGGTTAGGGTTAGGGTTAGGATTAGGTTTAGGGGTAGGGCAGGGTTACGGTAAGGGTTAGGTTTAGGGTTATGGTTAGGGTTAGGGTAAGGGTAAGGGTTAGGGTTATTGTTAGTGTTAGGGTAAGAGTAAGGGTTAGGGGTAGTGTTAGTGTTAGGGTTATGGTTAGGGTAAGGGTTAGGGTTAGTTTTAGGGTAAGGGTAAGTGTTAGGTTTAGAGTTGGGGTTAGGGTTAGGGTTAGGGTTAGGGTAAGGGTAAGGGTAAGGGTTAGGGTTATTAGTTAGTGATAGGGTTAGGGTTAGTGTTACCGTAAGTGTGAGGGTTAGGGTTAGGGTTAGTGTTAGGGTAAGGGTAAGGGTTAGGGTAAGGGTTAGGGTTAGGGTTAGGGTTAGGGTTAGTGCTAGGTTTGGGGTTAGGGTAAGGGTTAGGGTTAGGGTTAGGGTTAGAGTAAGGGTAAGGGTTAGGTTTAGCGTTAGGGGTAGGGTTTGGGTTAGGGTTAGGTTTAGGGTTAGGGTTAGGGTTTTGGTTAGGTTTAGGGTAAAGGTAAGGGTTAGGGTTAGGGTTAGATTTAGGGTTAGGGTAAGGGTAAGGGTTAGGTTTAGGGTTAGGGTTTGGGTTAGGGTAAGGGTAAGGGTTAGGTTTAGGGTTAGGGTTAGGGGTAGGGTTTGGGTTAGGGTTAGGTTTAGGGTTACGGCAAGGGTAAGGTTTAGCGTTAGGGTTAGGGTTAGGGTGAAGTTTAGGATTAGGGTTAGTTTAAGGGTAAGGATTAGGATAGGGTTAGGGTTAGGGTTTAGGGTTAGGGTTAGGGTAAGCTTTAGGGTAAGGGTTAGGATTAGGTTTAGGGTTAGGGTTAGAATTAGAGTTAGGGTAAGGGTAAGATTTACGGTTAGGTTTAGGGTTAGGGTTAGGGTTGGGGTTAGGGTTAGGGTTACGGTTAGGGTAAGGATAAGGCTTAGGGTTAGGGTTACTGTTAGAGTTAGGGTTTGGGTTAGGGTTAGGTTTAGGGTTAGGGTAAGGGTAAGGGTTAGAGTTAGGGTTAAGGTTAGGGTTAAGTTTAGGGTTAGGATTAGGGTAAGGGTGAGGGTTAGGGTTAGGGTTAGGGTTATTAGGGTTAGGGTTAGGGTTAGGGTTAGGGTTAGGGTTAGGGTTAGTGTTATGTTTGGGGTTAGGGTAAGGGTAAGGGTTAGGGTTAGGGTTATGGTTAAGGTTAGTGTTAAGGTTAGGGTTAGGGTAGGGTATGGGTAAGGGTTAGTGTTAGGGTTAGGGTTACGTTAGAGTAGGGTTAAGGTTAGGGTTAGGATTAGGGTTAGGGTAAGGGTAAGGGTTAGGATTAGGGTTAGGGTTAGGTTTAGGGTTAGGGTTAGGGTTAGGGTTAGGGTTTGGTTTAGGGTTAGGTTTAGGGTTAGGGTTAGGGTAAGGGTAAATGATAGGGTTAGGGTTAGGGTTATTAGTTAGGGTTAGGGTTAGGGTTAGGGTAAGGGTTACGGTTAGGGTTAAGGTTAGGGTAAGGGTAAGGGTCAGGGTTAGGGTTAGATTTAGGGTAACGGTTACGGTTAGGGTTAGGGTTAGGGTTTGGGTTAGGGGTAGGTTTTGGGTTAGGGTAAGGGTAAGAGTTAGGGTTAGGGTTAGGGTTAAAGTAAGGGTTAGGGTTAGGTTAAGGGTAAGAGTTAGGGTTAGGGTTATTGTTATTACTTAGGGTTAGGTTTAGGGTTAGGTTTAGGGTAAGGGTTAGGGTTAGGTTTAGGGTTAGTATTAGAGTAAGGTTTAGGGTTAGGGTTAGGGTAAGGGTTAGGGTTTGGGTTAGGGTTAGTGTTAGGTTTAGGGTTAGGGTTTGGGTAAGGCTAAGGGAAAGGGTTAGGGTTAGGGTTAGGGTTCGGGTTAGGCTGAGGGTTAGGGTTAGGGTTAGGGTTAGGGTTAGGTTTAGGGTTAGGTTTAGGGTTAGGGTTTGGGTAAGGCTAAGGGTAAGGGTTAGGGTTAGGGTTAGGGTTCGGGTTAGGCTGAGGGTTAGGGTAAGGGTTAGGGTTAGGGTTAGGGTTAGGTTTAGGGTTAGGGTTTGGGTAAGGGTAAGGGAAAGGTTTAGGGTTAGGGTTAGGGTAAAGGTAAGGTTTAGGGTTAGGGTTAGGGTTAGGGTTAAGGTTAGGGTAAGGGTAAGGATTAGGGTTAGGGTTAGGATTAGGGTCAGGGTTAGGTTAAGGGTTAGGGTTAGGGTTAGGGTTAGGGGTTAGGTTTAGGGTTAGGGTAAGCGTAAGGATTATAGTTAGGGTTAGGGTTAAGGTTAGGGTTAGGGTAAGGGTAAGGGTTAGGGTTAGGGTTAGGGTTAGGGTTAGGAGTACGGTTAGGGTTAGGGTAAGGTTAAGGGTTAGGGTTAGGATTAGGATTAGGGTTAGGGTTAGGGTAAGGGTTAGGGTTAGGGTTAGGCTTAGGGTTAAGTTTACGGTTAGGGTTAGGGTAACTGTAAGGATTAGGGTTAGGGTTAGGTTTAGGCGTTAGGGTTAGTGTTAGGGTAAGGTTTACGGTTAGGTTTAGGGTTAGGTTAAGGGTAAGAGTTAGGGTTAGGGTTAGGTTTAGGGTTAGGGCAAGGGTAAGGGTTAGGATTAGGTATAGGGGTAGGGTTAGGTTTTGGGTTAGGGTTAGGTTTAGGGTTAGGGTAAGGGTGAGGGTTAGGGTTAAGGTTAGGGTTAGGGTATTGTTAAGGGTTAGGGTTAGGGGTTAGGGTTAGGGTTAGGGTTAGGTTAAGGGTTAGGGTTAGGTTTAGGGTTAGGGGTAGGGTTAGGGTTAAGGTTAGGGTTAGGGTATTGGTAAGGGTTAGGGTTAGGGGTTAGGGTTAGGGTTTTGGTTAGGTTAAGGTTTAGGGTTAGGTTTAGGGTTAGGGTTAGGGTTAGGGTTAAGGTTAGGGTTAGGGTATGGTAAGGGTTAGGGTTAGGGGTTAGGGTGAGGTTTAGGTTAAGGGTTAGGGTTTGGTTTAGGGTTCGGTTTAGGGTTAGGGTAAGGGTAAGGGTTAAGGATAGGGTTAGGGTTAGGATTAAGGTTAAGGTTAGGGTTAGGATAAGGGTAAGTGTTATGGTTAATGTTAGGGTTAGGGTTAGGGTTAGGGTAAGTGTTAGGGTTAGGGTGAGGATTAGGGCTAGGGTTAGAGTTAAGTTTAGGGTTAGGGTTAGGTTCAGGGTAACGGTTAGGGTTTGGGTTAGGGTTAGTGGTTAGGTTTAGGGTTAGGGTTAGGGTTAGGGTAAGGGTGAGGTTTAGGTTTAGGGTTAGGGTTCGGGTAAGGGTAAGTGTTAGGGTTAGGGTTAGGGTTATTAGTTAGGGTTATGGTTAGGGTTAGGGACAGGGTAACAGTTAGGATTAGGGTTAGGGTTAGGGTAAGAGTAAGAGTTAAGGTTAGGGTTAGGGTTAGGTTTAGGGTTTGGGTTAGGGTAAGGGTAAGGGTTATTGTTAGGGTTAAGGTTAGGGTTAGGGTAAGGGTAAGTGTTAGGGTTAGGATTAGGGTTAGGTTTAAGGGTAGGGTTAGGGTTGAGTTAAGGGTAAGATTTAGGATTAGGGTTAGGGTTATTAGTAAGGGTTAGGGTTAGGGTAAGGGTTAGGTTAGGGTTAAGGTTAGGGTTAGGGTAAGAGTAAGGGTTAGGGTTAGGGTTAGGGTGAGGATTAGGGTTAGTGTTAGGGTTAGGGTAAGAGTAAGGGTTAGGGATAGGGTTAGGGTTAAGGTTAGGGTTACGGTTAGGGTAAGGTTAAGGGTTAGGGTTAGGGTTAAGGTTAGGGTAAGTTTAAGGGTTAGGATTAGGGTTAGGGTTATGGGTTGGGGTTAGTGTTAGGTTAGGGTAAGGTTAAGGTTTTGGCTTAGGGTAACTGTAATGGTTAGGGTTAGGGTTAGGGTTAGGGGTTAGGGTTAGGGTTAGCATTAGGGTTAGGGTTAGGGTAAGGGTAAGGGTTAGGGTTAGGGGTAGGGGTAGGTTTAGGGTTAGGGTTAGGGTAAGGGTAAGGGTTAGGTTTAGGGTTATGGTTAAGTTTAGGGTAAGGGTTAGCGTTAGGGTAAGGGTTAGCCCTAGGGTAAGGGTAAGGGTTAGTGTTAGGGTTAGGGTTAAGGTTAGGGTTAAGGTTGGGGTTAGGGTTAGGGTTAGCATTAGGGTTAGGGTTAGGGTAAGGGTAAGGGTTAGGGGTAGGGGTAGGGGTAGGTTAGGGTTTGGGTTAGGGTTAGGTTTAGGGTTAGGGTTAGGTTAAGGGTAAGGTTAGTGTATTGGTAAGGGTTAGCGTTAGGGTTAGAGTTAGGGTTAGGGTTAGGGTAAGAGTAAGAGTTAGGGTTAGGTTTAGGGTTACGGTTAGGGTTAGGGTTAGGGTAAGGATAAGGGTTAGGGTTAGGGTAAGGTTTTGGGTTAGATTAAGGATAAGGGTTAGGGTTAGGTTTAGGGTTAGGGTTAAGGTTAGGGTAAGGGTAAGGGTAAGTGTTAGGGTTAGGCTTAGGTTTAGGGTTAGGGTAAGGGTTAGGTTTGGGTTAGGATTAGGGTTAGGGTAAGAGTTAAGGTTCGGGTTAGGGTTAGGGTCAGAGTAAGGGTTAAGGTTAGGGTTAGGATTATTAGTTAGGGTTAGCGGTAGTGTTAGGGACAGGCTAAAGTTTAGGATTAGCGTTAGGGTTAGGTTAAGAGTAAGGGTTAAGGTTATGGTTAGGGGTAGGTTTAGGGTTAGGGTTAGGGTAAGGGTAAGGTTTAGTGTTAGGGTTAGGATTAGGGTGAAGTTTAGGATTAGGGTTAGGGTAAGGGTAAGGATTAGGATAGGGTTAGGGTTAGGGGTTAGGTTTAGGGTTAGGGTAAGCTTTAGGGTAAGGGTTAGGATTAGGTTTAGGGTTAGGGTTAGAATTAGAGTTAGGGTAAGGGTAAGATTTACGGTTAGGGTTAGGGTTAGGGTTGGGGTTAGGGTTAGGGTTACGGTTAGGGTAAGGATAAGGCTTAGGGTTAGGGTTACTGTTAGAGTTAGGGTTTGGGTTAGGGTTAGGTTTAGGGTTAGGGTAACGGTAAGGGTTAGAGTTAGGGTTAAGGTTAGGGTTAAGGTTAGGGTTAGGATTAGGGTAAGGGTGAGGGTTAGGGTTAGGGTTATTAGTTAGGTTTAGGGTTAGGGTTAGGGTTAGGGTTAGTGTTATGTTTGGGGTTAGGGTAAGGGTAAGGGTTAGGGTTAGGGTTATGGTTAAGGTTAGTGTTAAGGTTAGGGTTAGGGTAGGGTATGGGTAAGGGTTAGGGTTAGGGTTAGGGTTACGTTAGAGTAGGGTTAAGGTTAGGGTTAGGGTTAGGGTTAGGGTAAGGGTTAGGGTTAGGGTTAGGGTTAGGTTTAGGGTTAGGGTTAGGGTTAGGGTTAGGGTTTGGTTTAGGGTTAGGTTTAGGGTTACTGTTAGGGTAAGGGTAAATGATACGGTTAGGGTTAGGGTTATTATTTAGGGTTAGGGTTAGGGTAAGGGTTACGTTTAGGGTTAAGGTTAGGGTAAGGGTAAGGGTCAGGGTTAGGGTTAGGATTATTAGTTAGGGTTAGCGGTAGTGTTAGGGACAGGGTAAAGTTTAGGATTAGCGTTAGGGTTAGGTTAAGAGTAAGGGTTAAGGTTATGGTTAGGGTTAGGTTTAGGGTTAGGGTTAGGGTAAGGGTAAGGTTTAGTGTTAGGGTTAGGGTTAGGGTGAAGTTTAGGATTAGGGTTAGGGTAAGGGTAAGGATTAGGATAGCGTTAGGGTTAGGGGTTAGGTTTAGGTTAGGGTAAGCTTTAGGGTAAGGGTTAGGATTAGGTTTAGGGTTAGGGTTAGAATTAGAGTTAGGGTAAGGGTAAGATTTACGGTTAGGGTTAGGGTTAGGGTTGGGGTTAGGGTTAGGGTTACGGTTAGGGTAAGGATAAGGCTTAGGGTTAGGGTTACTGTTAGAGTTAGGGTTTGGGTTAGGGTTAGGTTTAGGGTTAGGGTAAGGGTAAGGGTTAGAGTTAGGGTTAAGGTTAGGGTTAAGGTTAGGGTTAGGATTAGGGTAAGGGTGAGGGTTAGGGTTAGGGTTAGGGTTATTAGTTAGGTTTAGGGTTAGGGTTAGGGTTAGGGTTAGTGTTATGTTTGGGGTTAGGGTAAGGGTAAGGTTTAGGGTTAGGGTTATGGTTAAGGTTAGTGTTAAGGTTAGGGTTAGGGTAGGGTATGGGTAAGGGTTAGGGTTAGGGTGAGGGTTACGTTAGAGTAGGGTTAAGGTTAGGGTTAGGGTTAGGGTTAGGGTTAGGGTAAGGGTTAGGGTTAGGGTTAGGGTTAGGTTTAGGGTTAGGGTTAGGGTTAGGGTTAGGGTTTGGTTTAGGGTTAGGTTTAGAGTTAGGGTTAGGGTAAGGGTAAATGATAGGGTTAGGGTTAGGGTTATTAGTTAGGGTCAGGGTTAGGGTTTGGGTAAGGGTTACGGTTAGGGTTAAGGTTAGGGTAAGGGTAAGGGTCAGGGTTAGGGTTAGATTTAGGGTAACGGTTACGGTTAGGGTTAGGGTTAGGGTTTGGGTTAGGGGTAGGTTTTGGGTTAGGGTAAGGGTAAGAGTTAGGGTTAGGGTTAGGGTTAAGGTAAGGGTTAGGGTTAGGTTAAGGGTAAGAGTTAGGGTTAGGGTTATTGTTATTACTTAGGGTTAGGTTTAGGGTTAGGTTTAGGGTAAGGGTTAGGTTTAGGGTTAGGGTTAGTATTAGAGTAAGGTTTAGGGTTAGGGTTAGGGTAAGGGTTAGGGTTTGGGTTAGGGTTAGTGTTAGGTTTGGGGTTAGGGTAAGGGTAAGGGTTAGGGTTAGGGTTAGGTTTGGGGTTAGGGTTAGGGTAAGGGTAAGTGTTAGTGTTAGAGTTAGGGTTAGGTTTAGGATTAGGGTAAAGGTAAGTGTTAGGTTTAGGGTTAGGTTTAGGGTTAGGGTAAGGGTAAGGGTTAGGGTTAGTGTTAGGGTTAGGGGTAGGGTGTGGGTAAGGGTTAGGGTTAGGGTTAGGTTTGGCTTTAGTGTAAGGGTGAGAGTTAGGGTTAGGGTTAGGTTTAGGGTTAGGGTTAGGGTTAGGGTTGGGGTTAGGGTTAGGGTTACGGTTAGGGGAAGTGTGAGGGTTAGGGTTAGGGTTAGGTTTAGTGTTTGGGTAAGAGTTAAGTTTAGGGTAAGTGTAAGGGTTAGGGTTACGGTTAGGGTTAAGGTTAGGGTTAGGGTTAGGGTAAGGGTAAGGGTAAGGGTTAGGGTTAGGGTTATTAGTTAGGGTTAGGGTTAGAGTTAGGGTTAGGATTACGGTTACGGTTACGGTTAGGGTAAGGGTAAGGGTTAGGGTTAGGCATAGTGTTAGCGTTTGTGTTAGTATAAGGGTTAGGGTTAGGGTTAGGGTAAGGGTAAGGTTTACGGTTAGGGTTAGGTTTAGGGTTAGGGTTAGGGTAAGGTTTAGGATTAGGTTTATTATTAGGGTTAGGTTTAGGGTTAGGGTTAGTGTAATTGTAAGGGTTAGGGTTAGGGTTAGGGTTAGGGTTAGGGTAAGGGTTTGGGTTAGGTTTAGGGTTAAGGTTAGGGTTAGGGTTATGGTAAGGGTAAGTGTTAGGGTTAGGTTAGTTTTACGTTAGAGTAAGGATTAGGGTTAGGGTTAGGGTTAGGGTTAGGTTTAGGGTTAGGGTTAGGGTTAGGGTTAGAGTTAGGGTAAGGGTAAGGATTAGGGTTAGGGTTAGGGTTAAGGTTAGGGTTAGAGTTAGGGTAAGGTTAAGGGTTAGGGTTAGGGTTAGGCTTAGGGTTTGGTTTAGGCTTAGGGTAAGGGTAAGGGTTAGGGTTAGGCTTAGGGTTAGGGTTAGAATTTGGGTTAGGGTTAGGTTTAGGGTTAGGGTTAGGGTAAGGGTAAAGGTTAGGGTTAGGGTTAGGGTTAGGGGTAAGGTTAGGGTTAGGGTTAGGGTAAGGGTAAGGGTTAGGGTTAGGATTAGGTTTATTAGTTAGGGTTAGAATTAGGGTTAGGGTTAGGGTAAGGGTTAGGGTTAGGGTTAAGTTTAGGGTTAGGGTAAGGGTAAGGGTTAGGGTTAGGGTTAGGTTTAGGTTTAGGGTTAGGGTTAGGGTAAGGGTAAGGGTTAGGGTAAGGGTTAGGGTTAGGGTAAGGGTAAGTGTTAGGGTTAGGGTTAGGGTGAAGTTTAGGATTAGGGTTAGGGTAAGGGTAAGGATTAGGATAGGGTTAGGGTTAGGGGTTAGGTTTAGGTTTAGGGTAAGCTTTAGGGTAAGGGTTAGGATTAGGTTTAGGGTTAGGGTTAGAATTAGAGTTAGGGTAAGGGTAAGATTTACGGTTAGGGTTAGGGTTAGAGTTAGGGTTGGGGTTAGGGTTAGGGTTACGGTTAGGGTAAGGATAAGGCTTAGGGTTAGGGTTACTGTTAGAGTTTGGGTTTGGGTTAGGGTTAAGTTTAGGGTTAGGGTAAGGGTAAGGGTTAGAGTTAGGGTTAAGGTTAGGGTTAAGGTTAGGGTTAGGATTAGGGTAAGGGTGAGGGTTAGGGTTAGGGTTAGGGTTATTAGTTAGGTTTAGGGTTAGGGTTAGGGTTAGGGTTAGTGTTATGTTTGGGGTTAGGGTAAGGGTAAGGGTACGGGTTAGGGTTATGGTTAAGGTTAGTGTTAAGGTTAGGGTTAGGGTAGGGTATGGGTAAGGGTTAGGGTTAGGGTTAGGGTTACGTTAGAGTAGGGTTAAGGTTAGGGTTAGGGTTAGGGTTAGGGTAAGGGTAAGGGTTAGGGTTAGGGTTAGGTTTAGGGTTAGGGTTAGGGTTAGGGTTAGGGTTTGGTTTAGGGTTAGGTTTAGGGTTAGGGTTAGGGTAAGGGTAAATGATAGGGTTAGGGTTAGGGTTATTAGTTAGGGTTAGGGTTAGGGTTAGGGTAAGGGTTACGGTTAGGGTTAAGGTTAGGGTAAGGGTAAGGGTCAGGGTTAGGGTTAGGATTATTAGTTAGGGTTAGCGGTAGTGTTAGGGACAGGGTAAAGGTTAGGATTAGCGTTAGGGTTAGGTTAAGAGTAAGGTTTAAGGTTATGGTTAGGGTTAGATTTAGGGTTAGGGTTAGGGTAAGGGTAAGGTTTAGTGTTAGGGTTAGGGTTAGGGTGAAGTTTAGGATTAGGGTTAGGGTAAGGGTAAGGATTAGGATAGGGTTAGGGTTAGGGGTTAGGTTTAGGGTTAGGGTAAGCTTTAGGGTAAGGGTTAGGATTAGGTTTAGGGTTAGGGTTAGAATTAGAGTTAGGGTAAGGGTAAGATTTACGGTTAGGGTTAGGGTTAGGGTTAGGGTTGGGGTTAGGGTTAGGGTTACGGTTAGGGTAAGGATAAGGCTTAGGGTTAGGGTTACTGTTAGAGTTAGGGTTTGGGTTAGGGTTAGGTTTAGGGTTAGGGTAAGGGTAAGGGTTAGAGTTAGGGTTAAGGTTAGGGTTAAGGTTAGGGTTAGGATTAGGGTAAGGGTGAGGGTTAGGGTTAGGGTTAGGGTTATTAGTTAGGTTTAGGGTTAGGGTTAGGGTTAGGGTTAGTGTTATGTTTGGGGTTAGGGTAAGGGTAAGGGTTAGGGTTAGGGTTATGGTTAAGGTTAGTGTTAAGGTTAGGGTTAGGGTAGGGTATGGGTAAGGGTTAGGGTTAGGGTGAGGGTTACGTTAGAGTAGGGTTAAGGTTAGGGTTAGGGTTAGGGTTAGGGTTAGGGTAAGGGTTAGGGTTAGGGTTAGGGTTAGGTTTAGGGTTAGGGTTAGGGTTAGGGTTAGGGTTTGGTTTAGGGTTAGGTTTAGGGTTAGGGTTAGGGTAAGGGTAAATGATAGGGTTAGGGTTAGGGTTATTAGTTAGGGTCAGGGTTAGGGTTAGGGTAAGGGTTACGGTTAGGGTTAAGGTTAGGGTAAGGGTAAGGGTCAGGGTTAGGGTTAGATTTAGGGTAACGGTTACGGTTAGGGTTAGGGTTAGGGTTTGGGTTAGGGGTAGGTTTTGGGTTAGGGTAAGGGTAAGAGTTAGGGTTAGGGTTAGGGTTAAGGTAAGGGTTAGGGTTAGGTTAAGGGTAAGAGTTAGGGTTAGGGTTATTGTTATTACTTAGGGTTAGGTTTAGGGTTAGGTTTAGGGTAAGGGTTAGGTTTAGGGTTAGGGTTAGTATTAGAGTAAGGTTTAGGGTTAGGGTTAGGGTAAGGGTTAGGGTTTGGGTTAGGGTTAGTGTTAGGTTTGGGGTTAGTGTAAGGGTAAGGGTTAGGGTTAGGGTTAGGTTTGGGGTTAGGGTTAGGGTAAGGGTAAGTGTTAGTGTTAGAGTTAGGGTTAGGTTTAGGATTAGGGTAAAGGTAAGTGTTAGGTTTAGGGTTAGGTTTAGGGTTAGGGTAAGGGTAAGGGTTAGGGTTAGTGTTAGGGTTAGGGGTAGGGTGTGGGTAAGGGTTAGGGTTAGGGTTAGTTTTGGCTTTAGTGTAAGGGTGAGAGTTAGGGTTAGGGTTAGGTTTAGGGTTAGGGTTAGGGTTAGGGTTGGGGTGAGGGTTAGGGTTACGGTTAGGGGAAGTGTGAGGGTTAGGGTTAGGGTTAGGTTTAGTGTTTGGGTAAGAGTTAGGTTTAGGGTAAGGGTAAGGGTTAGGGTTACGGTTAGGGTTAAGGTTAGGGTTAGGGTTAGGGTAAGGGTAAGGGTAAGGGTTAGGGTTAGGGTTATTAGTTAGGGTTAGGGTTAGAGTTAGGGTTAGGGTTAGGGTTACGGTTATGGTTAGGTTAAGGGTAAGGGTTAGGGTTAGGCATAGTGTTAGCGTTTGTGTTAGTATAAGGTTTAGGGTTAGGGTTAGGGTAAGGGTAAGGTTTACGGTTAGGGTTAGGTTTAGGGTTAGGGTTAGGGTAAGGTTTAGGATTAGGTTTATTATTAGGGTTAGGTTTAGGGTTAGGGTTAGTGTAATTGTAAGGGTTAGGGTTAGGGTTAGGGTTAGGGTTAGGGTAAGGGTTTGGGTTAGGGTTAGGGTTAAGGTTAGGGTTAGGGTTATGGTAAGGGTAAGTGTTAGGGTTAGGTTAGTTTTACGTTAGAGTAAGGATTAGGGTTAGGGTTAGGTTTAGGGTTAGGGTTAGGGTTAGGGTTAGAGTTAGGGTAAGGGTAAGGATTAGGGTTAGGGTTAGGGTTAAGGTTAGGGTTAGAGTTAGGGTAAGGTTAAGGGTTAGGGTTAGGGTTAGGCTTAGGGTTTGGTTTAGGCTTAGGGTAAGGGTAAGGGTTAGGGTTAGGCTTAGGGTTAGGGTTAGGATTTGGGTTAGGGTTAGGTTTAGGGTTAGGGTTAGGGTAAGGGTAAAGGTTAGGGTTAGGGTTAGGGTTAGGGGTAAGGTTAGGGTTAGGGTTAGGGTAAGGGTAAGGGTTAGGGTTAGGATTAGGTTTATTAGTTAGGGTTAGGATTAGGGTTAGGGTTAGGGTAAGGGTTAGGGTTAGGGTTAAGTTTAGGGTTAGGGTAAGGGTAAGGGTTAGGGTTAGGGTTAGGTTTAGGTTTAGGGTTAGGGTTAGGGTAAGGGTAAGGGTTAGGGTAAGGGTTAGGGTTAGGGTAAGGGTAAGTGTTAGGGTTAGGGTTAGGGTGAAGTTTAGGATTAGGGTTAGGGTAAGGGTAAGGATTAGGATAGGGTTAGGGTTAGGGGTTAGGTTTAGGGTTAGGGTAAGCTTTAGGGTAAGGGTTAGGATTAGGTTTAGGGTTAGGGTTAGAATTAGAGTTATGGTAAGGGTAAGATTTACGGTTAGGGTTAGGGTTAGAGTTAGGGTTGGGGTTAGGGTTAGGGTTACGGTTAGGGTAAGGATAAGGCTTAGGGTTAGGGTTACTGTTAGAGTTAGGGTTTGGGTTAGGGTTAAGTTTAGGGTTAGGGTAAGGGTAAGGGTTACAGTTAGGGTTAAGGTTAGGGTTAAGGTTAGGGTTAGGATTAGGGTAAGGGTGAGGGTTAGGGTTAGGGTTAGGGTTATTAGTTAGGTTTAGGGTTAGGGTTAGGGTTAGGGTTAGTGTTATGTTTGGGGTTAGGGTAAGGGTAAGGGTAAGGGTTAGGGTTATGGTTAAGGTTAGTGTTAAGGTTAGGGTTAGGGTAGGGTATGGGTAAGGGTTAGGGTTAGGGTTAGGGTTACGTTAGGGTAGGGTTAAGGTTAGGGTTAGGGTTAGGGTTAGGGTAAGGGTAAGGGTTAGGGTTAGGGTTAGGTTTAGGGTTAGGTTAGGGTTAGGGTTAGGGTTTGGTTTAGGGTTAGGTTTAGGGTTAGGATTAGGGTAAGGGTAAATGATAGGGTTAGGGTTAGGGTTATTATTTAGGGTTAGGGTTAGGTTAGGGTAAGGGTTACGGTTAGGGTTAAGGTTAGGGTAAGGGTAAGGGTCAGGGTTAGGGTTAGGATTATTAGTTAGGGTTAGCGGTAGTGTTAGGGACAGGGTAAAGGTTAGGATTAGCGTTAGGGTTAGGTTAAGAGTAAGGTTTAAGGTTATGGTTAGGGTTAGGTTTAGGGTTAGGGTTAGGGTAAGGGTAAGGTTTAGTGTTAGGGTTAGGGTTTAGGGTGAAGTTTAGGATTAGGGTTAGGGTAAGGGTAAGGATTAGGATAGGGTTAGGGTTAGGGGTTAGGTTTAGGGTTAGGGTAAGCTTTAGGGTAAGGGTTAGGATTAGGTTTAGGGTTAGGGTTAGAATTAGAGTTAGGGTAAGGGTAAGATTTACGGTTAGGGTTAGGGTTAGGGTTAGGGTTGGGGTTAGGGTTAGGGTTACGGTTAGGATAAGGATAAGGCTTAGGGTTTAGGGTTACGTTAGAGTAGGGTTAAGGTTAGGGTTAGGGTTAGGGTTAGGGTAAGAGTAAGGGTTAGGGTTAGGGTTAGGGTAGGTTTAGGTTTAGGGTTAGGGTTAGGGTTAGGGTTTGGTTTAGGGTTAGGTTTAGGGTTAGGGTTAGGGTAATTGTAAATGATAGGGTTAGGGTTAGGGTTATTAGTTAGGGTTAGGGTTAGGGTTAGGGTAATGGTTACGGTTAGGGTTAAGGTTAGGGTAAGGGTAAGGGTCAGGGTAGGGTTAGATTTAGGGTAAGGGTTACGGTTAGGGTTAGGGTTAGGGTTTGGGTTAGGGGTAGGTTTTGGGTTAGGGTAAGGGTAAGAGTTAGGGTTAGGGTTAGGGTTAAGGTTAGGGTTAGGGTTAGGTTAAGGGTAAGAGTTAGGGTTAGGGTTATTGTTATTACTTAGAGTTAGGTTTAGGGTTAGGTTTAGGGGTAAGGGTTAGGGTTAGGGTTAGGGTTAGTATTAGAGTAAGGTTTAGGGTTAGGGTTAGGGTAAGGGTTAGGGTTTGGGTTAGGGTTAGTGTTAGGTTTGGGGTTAGGGTAAGGGTAAGGGTTAGGGTTAGGGTTAGGTTTGGGGTTAGGGTTAGGGTAAGGGTAAGTGTTAGTGTTAGAGTTAGGGTTAGGTTTAGGATTAGGGTAAGGGTAAGTGTTAGGTTTAGGGTTAGGTTTAGGGTTAGGGTTAGGATTTGGGTTAGGGTTAGGTTTAGGGTTAGGGGTTAGGGTAAGGGTAAGGGTTAGGGTTAGGGTAGGGTTAGGGGGTAAGGTTAGGGTTAGGGTTAGGGGTAAGGTTAAGGGTTAGGGTTAGGATTAGGTTTATTAGTTATGGTTAGGATTAGGGTTAGGGTTAGGGTAAGGGTTAGGGTTAGGGTTAAGTTTAGGGTTAGGGTAAGGGTAAGGGTTAGGGTTAGGGTTAGGTTTAGGTTTAGGGTTAGGGTTAGGGTAAGGGTAAGGGTTAGGGTAAGGGTTAGGGTTAGGGTAAGGGTAAGTGTTAGGGTTAGGGTTAGGGTTAGGGTAAGGTAAGTGTTAGGGTTAGGGTTAGCTTTAGGGTTCGTGTTGGAGTTAAGTTTAGGGTTAGGGTTATGTGAAGGGTAAGGTTTAGGGTTAGGGTTAGGCTTATTAGTTAGGGTTTGGGTTAGGGTTAGGATTAGGGTAAGGGTTAGGGTTAGGGTTAGGGTTCGGGTTAGGCTGAGGGTAAGGGTTAGGGTTAGGGTTAGGGTTAGGTTTAGGGTTAGGGTTTGGGTAAGGGTAAGGGTAAGGTTTAGGGTTAGGTTTAGGGTAAAGGTAAGGTTTAGGGTTAGGGTTAGGGTTAGGGTTAAGCTTAGGGTAAGGGTAAGGATTAGAGTTAGGGTTAGGATTAGGGTCAGGGTTAGGTTAAGTGTTAGGGTTAGGGTTAGGGTTAGGGGTTAGGTTTAGGGTTAGGGTAAGCGTAAGGATTAGGGTTACGGTTAGGGTTAAGGTTAGGGTTAGGGTAAGGGTAAGGGTTAGGGTTAGGGTTAGGGTTAGGGGTACGGTTAGGGTTAGGGTAAGGTTAAGGGTTAGGGTTAGGATTAGGGTTAGGGTTAGGGTAAGGGTTAGGGTGAGGGTTAGGCTTAGGGTTAAGTTTACGGTTAGGGTTAGGCTAACTGTAAGGATTAGGGTTAGCGTTAGGTTTAGGCGTTAGGGTTAGTGTTAGGGTAAGGTTTACGGTTAGGTTTAGGGTTAGGTTAAGGGTAAGAGTTAGGGTTAGGGTTAGGTTTAGGGTTAGGGCAAGGGTAAGGGTTAGGGTTAGGTATAGGGGTAGGGTTAGGTTTTGGGTTAGGGTTAGGTTTAGGATTAGGGTAAGGTTGAGGGTTAGGGTTAAGGTTAGTTTTAGGGTATTGTTAAGGGTTAGGGTTAGGGGTTAGGGTTAGGGTTAGGGTTAGGTTAAGGGTTAGGGTTAGGTTTAGGGTTAGGGGTAGGGTTAGGGTTAAGGTTAGGGTTAGGGTATTGGTAAGGGTTAGGGTTAGGGGTTAGTGTTAGGGTTAGGGTTAGGTTAAGGGTTAGGGTTAGGTTTAGGGTTAGGGATAGGATTAGGGTTAAGGTTAGGGTTAGGGTATGGTAAGCGTTAGGGTTAGGGGTTAGGGTGAGTTTTAGGTTAAGGGTTAGGGTTTGGTTTAGGGTTCGGTTTAGGGTTAGGGTAAGGGTAAGGGTTAAGGATAGGGTTAGGGTTAGGATTAAGGTTAGGGTTAGGGTAAGGGTAAGGGTAAGTGTTAGGGTTATTGTTAGGGTTAGGGTTAGGGTTAGGGTTAGGGTAAGTGTTAGGGTTAGGGTGAGGATTAGGGCTAGGGTTAGAGTTAAGTTTAGGGTTAGGGTTAGGTTCAGGGTAATGGTTAGGGTTTGGGTTAGGGTTAGTGGTTAGGTTTAGGGTTAGGGTTAGGGTTAGGGTAAGGGTGAGGTTTAGGTTTAGGGTTAGGGTTCGGGTAAGGGTAAGTGTTAGGGTTAGGGTTAGGGTTATTAGTTAGGGTTATGGTTAGGGTTAGGGACAGGGTAACGGTTAGGATTAGGGTTAGGGTTAGGGTAAGAGTAAGAGTTAAGGTTAGGGTTAGGGTTAGGTTTAGGGTTAGGGTTAGGGTAAGGGTAAGGGTTATTGTTAGGGTTAAGGTTAGGGTTAGGGTAAGGGTAAGTGTTAGGGTTAGGATTAGGGTTAGGTTTAAGGGTAGGGTTAGGGTTGAGGTAAGGGTAAGATTTAGGGTAAGGGTTAGGATTATTAGTAAGGGTTAGGGTTAGGGTAAGGGTTAGGTTAGGGTTAAGGTTAGGGTTAGGGTAAGAGTAAGGGTTAGGGTTAGGGTTAGGGTTAGGATTAGGGTTAGTGTTAGGGTTAGGGTAAGAGTAAGGGTTAGGGTTAGGGTTAGGGTTAAGGTTAGGGTTACGGTTAGGGTAAGGTTAAGGGTTAGGATTAGGGTTAAGGTTAGGGTAAGTGTAAGGGTTAGGATTAGGGTTAGGGTTACGGGTTGGGGTTAGTGTTAGGGTTAGGGTAAGGGTAAGGTTTTGGATTAGGATAACTGTAATGGTTAGGGATAGGGGTTAGGGTTAGGGTTAGGGTAAGGGTTACTGTTAGGTTTAGGGTTAGGGTTAGGTTAAGGGTAAGGGTTAGGGTTAGATTTAGGGGTAGGTTAAGGGTTAGGGTTAGGGTAAAGTAAGGGTTATTGTTAGGGTTAGGGTTAAGGTTAGAGTTAAGGTTAGGGTTAGGATTAGGGTAAGGGTAAGGGTTAGGCTTAGGCTTAGGGTTACGTTAGAGTAAGAGTTAGGGTTAGGGTTAGGGTTAGGGTTAGGTTTAGGTTAGGGTTAGGGTAAGGGTAAGGGTTAGGTTTAGGGTTATGGTTAGGTTTAGGGTAAGGGTTAGCGTTAGGGTAAGGGTTAGCCCTAGGTTAAGGGTAAGGGTTAGTGTTAGGGTTAGGGTTAAGGTTAGGGTTAAGGTTGGGGTTAGGGTTAGGGTTAGCGTTAGGGTTAGGGTTAGGGTAAGGGTAAGGGTTAGGGTTAGGGGTAGGGGTAGGTTAGGGTTTGGGTTAGGGTTAGGTTTAGGGTTAGGGTTAGGTTAAGTGTAAGGTTAGGGTATTGGTAAGGGTTAGCGTTAGGGTTAGAGTTAGGGTCAGGGTTAGAGTAAGAGTAAGAGTTAGGGTTAGGTTTAGGGTTACGGTTAGGGTTAGGGTTAGGGTAAGGATAAGGGTTAGGGTTAGGGTTAGGTTTTGGGTTAGATTAAGGATAAGGGTTAGGGTTAGGTTTAGGGTTAGGGTTAAGGTTAGGGTAAGGGTAAGGGTAAGGGTTAGGGTTAGGGTTAGGGTTTGGGTTTGGGTTAGGGTTACGTTTAGGGTTAGGGTAAGGGTAAGGGTTAAGGTTAGGGATAGGGTTAGGGTTAAGGTTAGGGTTAGGGTTAGGGTAAGGGTAAGTGTTAGGGTTAGGCTTAGGGTTAGGGTTAGGGTTAGGGTTAGATTTAGGGTTAAGGTTAGCGTTAGGATTAGGGTAAGGGTAAGTGTTAGGGTTAGGCTTAGGTTTAGGGTTAGGGTAAGGGTTAGGTTTGGGTTAGGATTAGGGTTAGGGTTAGAGTTAAGGTTCGGGTTAGGGTTAGGGTCAGAGTAAGGGTTAGGGTTAGGGTTAGGATTATTAGTTAGGGTTAGCGGTAGTGTTAGGGACAGGGTAAAGGTTAGGATTAGCGTTAGGGTTAGGTTAAGAGTAAGGTTTAAGGTTATGGTTAGGGTTAGGTTTAGGGTTACGGTTAGGGTAAGGGTAAGGTTTAGTGTTAGGGTTAGGGTTAGGGTTATGGTAAGGGTAAGTGTTAGGGTTAGGGTTAGGGTTAGGGTTAAGGTTAGGGTTAGGGTTAGGGTAAGGGTAAGGGTTAGGGTTAGGGTTAGGGTTATGTTTAGAGTTGGGGTTAGGGTAAGGGTAAGGGTAAGTGTTAGGGTTAGGGTAAGGGTAAGTGTTAGGGTTAGGGTAAGGGTAAGTGTTAGGGTTAGGGTTAGGGTTAGGGTTTGGTTTACAGTAAAGTTTAGGGTTTGGGTTAGGTTTAGGGTTAAGTTTAGGGTTAAGGTTAGGGTTAAGGTTGGGGTTAGGGTTAGGGTTAGGGTTAGGTTAAGGGTAAGGGTTAGGGTTTGGGGTAGGGTTAGGGTTTGGGTTAGGGTTAGGTTTAGGGTTAGGGTAAGGGTTAGGGTTAGGGTTAGGGTTAGGGTTAAGGTTAGGGTTAGGGTAAGGGTACGGTTTAGGGTTAGGGTTAGGATTTGGGTTTGGGTTAGGGGAAGGATTAGGGTTAGGGTTACTGTTAGGGTTTGGGTTAGGTTTAGGGTTAGGGTAAGGGTAAGGTTTAGGGTTAGGGTTAGGGTTAGGTTTTAGGTTAGGGTTAGGGTAAGGGTAAGGGTTAGTGTTAGGGTTAGGGTTAGGGGTTAGGGTTAGGGTTAGCGTTAGGGTTAGGTTTAGAGTTAGGGTTAGGGTTAAGTTTAGGGTTACGTTTCGGGTTACGGTTAGTGTAAGGGTAAGGGTTAGGGTTAGGGTTAGGGTTAGGGTTAGGGGAAGGTTTAGGGTTAGGGTTAGGGTTAGCGTTAGGTTTAGGGTTAGGTTTAGGGTTAGGGTAAGGGTAAGGGTTAGGGTTAGTGTTATGGTTAGGGGTAGGGTGTGGGTAAGGGTTAGGGTTAGGGTTAAGGTTAGGGTTAGCTTTGGCTTTAGGGTAAGGGTGAGGGTTAGGGTTAGGTTTAGGGTTAGGGTTAGGGTTAGGGTTGGGGTTAGGGTTACGGTTACGGTTAGGGGAAGTGTGAGGGTTAGGGTTAGGGTTAGGTTTAGTGTTTGGGTAAGAGTTAGGTTTAGGGTAAGGGTAAGGGTTAGGGTTACGGTTAGGGTTAAGGTTAGGGTTAGGGTTAGGGTAAGGGTAAGGGTAAGGGTTAGGGTTAGGGTTATTAGTTAGGGTTAGGGTTAGAGTTAGGGTTAGGGTTAGGGTTACCATTACGTTTAGGGTAAGGGTAAGGGTTAGGGTTAGGCATAGTGTTAGCGTTTGTGTTAGTATAAGGGTTAGGGTTAGGGTTAGGGTAAGGGTAAGGTTTACGGTTAGGGTTAGGTTTAGGGTTAGGGTTAGGGTAAGGTTTAGGATTAGGTTTAGGATTAGGGTTAGGTTTAGGGTTAGGGTTAGTGTAATTGTAAGGGTTAGGGTTAGGGTTAGGGTTAGGGTTAGGGTAAGGGTTTGGGTTAGGGTTAGGGTTAAGGTTAGGGTTAGGGTTATGGAAGGGTAAGTGTTAGGGTTAGGTTTAGGTTAGTTTTACGTTAGAGTAAGGATTAGGGTTAGGGTTAGGGTTAGGGTTAGGTTTAGGGTTAGGGTTAGGGTTAGGGTTAGGGTAAGGGTAAGGATTAGGGTTAGGGTTAGGGTTAATGTTAGGGTTAGAGTTAGGGTAAGGTAAAGGGTTAGGGTTAGGGTTAGGCTTAGGGTTTGGTTTAGGCTTAGGGTAAGGGTAAGGGTTAGGGTTAGGCTTAGGGTTAGGTTTAGGATGTGGGTTAGGGTTAGGTTTAGGGTTAGGGTTAGGGTAAGGGTAAGGGTTAGGGTTAGGGTTAGGGTTAGGGGTAAGGTTAGGTTTAGGGTTAGGGTAAGGGTAAGGGTTAGGGTTAGGATTAGGTTTATTAGTTAGGGTTAGGATTAGGGTTAGGGTTAGGGTAAGGGTTAGGGTTAGGTTTAAGTTTAGGGTAAGGGTAAGGGTAAGGGTTAGGGTTAGGGTTAGGTTTAGGTTTAGGGTTAGGGTTAGGGTAAGGGTAAGGGTTAGGGTAA
>JANJXV010000975.1:162500-172500 GCA_024803745.1 Megascapheus bottae | reverse complement strand
TTAGCCCTAGGTTAAGGGTAAGGGTTAGTGTTAGGGTTAGGGTTAAGGTTAGGGTTAAGGTTGGGGTTAGGGTTAGGGTTAGCGTTAGGGTTAGGGTTAGGGTAAGGGTAAGGGTTAGGGTTAGGGGTAGGGGTAGGTTAGGGTTTGGGTTAGGGTTAGGTTTAGGGTTAGGGTTAGGTTAAGTGTAAGGTTAGGGTATTGGTAAGGGTTAGCGTTAGGGTTAGAGTTAGGGTCAGGGTTAGAGTAAGAGTAAGAGTTAGGGTTAGGTTTAGGGTTACGGTTAGGGTTAGGTTAGGGTAAGGATAAGGGTTAGGGTTAGGGTTAGGTTTTGGGTTAGATTAAGGATAAGGGTTAGGGTTAGGTTTAGGGTTAGGGTTAAGGTTAGGGTAAGGGTAAGGGTAAGGGTTAGGGTTAGGGTTAGGGTTTGGGTTTGGGTTAGGGTTACGTTTAGGGTTAGGGTAAGGGTAAGGGTTAAGGTTAGGGATAGGGTTAGGGTTAAGGTTAGGGTTAGGGTTAGGGTAAGGGTAAGTGTTAGGGTTAGGCTTAGGGTTAGGGTTAGGGTTAGGGTTAGATTTAGGGTTAAGGTTAGCGTTAGGATTAGGGTAAGGGTAAGTGTTAGGGTTAGGCTTAGGTTTAGGGTTAGGGTAAGGGTTAGGTTTGGGTTAGGATTAGGGTTAGGGTTAGAGTTAAGGTTCGGGTTAGGGTTAGGGTCAGAGTAAGGGTTAGGGTTAGGGTTAGGATTATTAGTTAGGGTTAGCGGTAGTGTTAGGGACAGGGTAAAGGTTAGGATTAGCGTTAGGGTTAGGTTAAGAGTAAGGTTTAAGGTTATGGTTAGGGTTAGGTTTAGGGTTACGGTTAGGGTAAGGGTAAGGTTTAGTGTTAGGGTTAGGGTTAGGGTTATGGTAAGGGTAAGTGTTAGGGTTAGGGTTAGGGTTAGGGTTAAGGTTAGGGTTAGGGTTAGGGTAAGGGTAAGGGTTAGGGTTAGGGTTAGGGTTATGTTTAGAGTTGGGGTTAGGGTAAGGGTAAGGGTAAGTGTTAGGGTTAGGGTAAGGGTAAGTGTTAGGGTTAGGGTTAGGGTTAGGGTTTGGTTTACAGTAAAGTTTAGGGTTTGGGTTAGGGTTAAGGTTGGGGTTAGGGTTAGGGTTAGGGTTAGGTTAAGGGTAAGGGTTAGGGTTTGGGGTAGGGTTAGGGTTTGGGTTAGGGTTAGGTTTAGGGTTAGGGTAAGGGTTAGGGTTAGGGTTAGGGTTAGGGTTAAGGTTAGGGTTAGGGTAAGGGTACGGTTTAGGGTTAGGGTTAGGATTTGGGTTTGGGTTAGGGGAAGGATTAGGGTTAGGGTTACTGTTAGGGTTTGGGTTAGGTTTAGGGTTAGGGTAAGGGTAAGGTTTAGGGTTAGGGTTAGGGTTAGGTTTTAGGTTAGGGTTAGGGTAAGGGTAAGGGTTAGTGTTAGGGTTAGGGTTAGGGGTTAGGGTTAGGGTTAGCGTTAGGGTTAGGTTTAGAGTTAGGGTTAGGGTTAAGTTTAGGGTTACGTTTCGGGTTACGGTTAGTGTAAGGGTAAGGGTTAGGGTTAGGGTTAGGGTTAGGGTTAGGGGAAGGTTTAGGGTTAGGGTTAGGGTTAGCGTTAGGTTTAGGGTTAGGTTTAGGGTTAGGGTAAGGGTAAGGGTTAGGGTTAGTGTTATGGTTAGGGGTAGGGTGTGGGTAAGGGTTAGGGTTACGGTTAAGGTTAGGGTTAGCTTTGGCTTTAGGGTAAGGGTGAGGGTTAGGGTTAGGTTTAGGGTTAGGGTTAGGGTTAGGGTTGGGGTTAGGGTTAGGGTTACGGTTAGGGGAAGTGTGAGGGTTAGGGTTAGGGTTAGGTTTAGTGTTTGGGTAAGAGTTAAGTTTAGGGTAAGGGTAAGGGTTAGGGTTACGGTTAGGGTTAAGGTTAGGGTTAGGGTTAGGGTAAGGGTAAGGGTAAGGGTTAGGGTTAGGGTTATTAGTTAGGGTTAGGGTTAGAGTTAGGGTTAGGGTTAGGGTTACCGTTACGGTTAGGGTAAGGGTAAGGGTTAGGGTTAGGCATAGTGTTAGCGTTTGTGTTAGTATAAGGGTTAGGGTTAGGGTTAGGGTAAGGGTAAGGTTTACGGTTAGGGTTAGGTTTAGGGTTAGGGTTAGGGTAAGGTTTAGGATTAGGTTTAGGATTAGGGTTAGGTTTAGGGTTAGGGTTAGTGTAATTGTAAGGGTTAGGGTTAGGGTTAGGGTTAGGGTTAGGGTAAGGGTTTGGGTTAGGGTTAGGGTTAAGGTTAGGGTTAGGGTTATGGTAAGGGTAAGTGTTAGGGTTAGGTTTAGGTTAGTTTTACGTTAGAGTAAGGATTAGGGTTAGGGTTAGGGTTAGGGTTAGGTTTAGGGTTAGGGTTAGGGTTAGGGTTAGGGTTAGGGTAAGGGTAAGGATTAGGGTTAGGGTTAGGGTTAATGTTAGGGTTAGAGTTAGGGTAAGGTAAAGGGTTAGGGTTAGGGTTAGGCTTAGGGTTTGGTTTAGGCTTAGGGTAAGGGTAAGGGTTAGGGTTAGGCTTAGGGTTAGGTTTAGGATGTGGGTTAGGGTTAGGTTTAGGGTTAGGGTTAGGGTAAGGGTAAGGGTTAGGGTTAGGGTTAGGGTTAGGGGTAAGGTTAGGTTTAGGGTTAGGGTAAGTGTAAGGGTTAGGGTTAGGATTAGGTTTATTAGTTAGGGTTAGGATTAGGGTTAGGGTTAGGGTAAGGGTTAGGGTTAGGGTTAAGTTTAGGGTAAGGGTAAGGGTAAGGGTTAAGGATAGGGTTAGGGTTAGGATTAAGGTTAGGGTTAGGGTAAGGGTAAGGGTAAGTGTTAGGGTTATTGTTAGGGTTAGGGTTAGGGTTAGGGTTAGGGTAAGTGTTAGGGTTAGGGTGAGGATTAGGGCTAGGGTTAGAGTTAAGTTTAGGGTTAGGGTTAGGTTCAGGGTAATGGTTAGGGTTTGGGTTAGGGTTAGTGGTTAGGTTTAGGGTTAGGGTTAGGGTTAGGGTAAGGGTGAGGTTTAGGTTTAGGGTTAGGGTTCGGGTAAGGGTAAGTGTTAGGGTTAGGGTTAGGGTTATTAGTTAGGGTTATGGTTAGGGTTAGGGACAGGGTAACGGTTAGGATTAGGGTTAGGGTTAGGGTAAGAGTAAGAGTTAAGGTTAGGGTTAGGGTTAGGTTTAGGGTTAGGGTTAGGGTAAGGGTAAGGGTTATTGTTAGGGTTAAGGTTAGGGTTAGGGTAAGGGTAAGTGTTAGGGTTAGGATTAGGGTTAGGTTTAAGGGTAGGGTTAGGGTTGAGGTAAGGGTAAGATTTAGGGTAAGGGTTAGGATTATTAGTAAGGGTTAGGGTTAGGGTAAGGGTTAGGTTAGGGTTAAGGTTAGGGTTAGGGTAAGAGTAAGGGTTAGGGTTAGGGTTAGGGTTAGGATTAGGGTTAGTGTTAGGGTTAGGGTAAGAGTAAGGGTTAGGGTTAGGGTTAGGGTTAAGGTTAGGGTTACGGTTAGGGTAAGGTTAAGGGTTAGGATTAGGGTTAAGGTTAGGGTAAGTGTAAGGGTTAGGATTAGGGTTAGGGTTACGGGTTGGGGTTAGTGTTAGGGTTAGGGTAAGGGTAAGGTTTTGGATTAGGGTAACTGTAATGGTTAGGGATAGGGGTTAGGGTTAGGGTTAGGGTAAGGGTTACTGTTAGGTTTAGGGTTAGGGTTAGGTTAAGGGTAAGGGTTAGGGTTAGATTTAGGGGTAGGTTAAGGGTTAGGGTTAGGGTAAAGTAAGGGTTATTGTTAGGATTAGGGTTAAGGTTAGAGTTAAGGTTAGGGTTAGGATTAGGGTAAGGGTAAGGGTTAGGCTTAGGCGTAGGGTTACGTTAGAGTAAGAGTTAGGGTTAGGGTTAGGGTTAGGGTTAGGTTTAGGGTTAGGGTTAGGGTAAGGGTAAGGGTTAGGTTTAGGGTTATGGTTAGGTTTAGGGTAAGGGTTAGCGTTAGGGTAAGGGTTAGCCCTAGGTTAAGGGTAAGGGTTAGTGTTAGGGTTAGGGTTAAGGTTAGGGTTAAGGTTGGGGTTAGGGTTAGGGTTAGCGTTAGGGTTAGGGTTAGGGTAAGGGTAAGGGTTAGGGTTAGGGGTAGGGGTAGGTTAGGGTTTGGGTTAGGGTTAGGTTTAGGGTTAGGGTTAGGTTAAGTGTAAGGTTAGGGTATTGGTAAGGGTTAGCGTTAGGGTTAGAGTTAGGGTCAGGGTTAGAGTAAGAGTAAGAGTTAGGGTTAGGTTTAGGGTTACGGTTAGGGTTAGGTTAGGGTAAGGATAAGGGTTAGGGTTAGGGTTAGGTTTTGGGTTAGATTAAGGATAAGGGTTAGGGTTAGGTTTAGGGTTAGGGTTAAGGTTAGGGTAAGGGTAAGGGTAAGGGTTAGGGTTAGGGTTAGGGTTTGGGTTTGGGTTAGGGTTACGTTTAGGGTTAGGGTAAGGGTAAGGGTTAAGGTTAGGGATAGGGTTAGGGTTAAGGTTAGGGTTAGGGTTAGGGTAAGGGTAAGTGTTAGGGTTAGGCTTAGGGTTAGGGTTAGGGTTAGGGTTAGATTTAGGGTTAAGGTTAGCGTTAGGATTAGGGTAAGGGTAAGTGTTAGGGTTAGGCTTAGGTTTAGGGTTAGGGTAAGGGTTAGGTTTGGGTTAGGATTAGGGTTAGGGTTAGAGTTAAGGTTCGGGTTAGGGTTAGGGTCAGAGTAAGGGTTAGGGTTAGGGTTAGGATTATTAGTTAGGGTTAGCGGTAGTGTTAGGGACAGGGTAAAGGTTAGGATTAGCGTTAGGGTTAGGTTAAGAGTAAGGTTTAAGGTTATGGTTAGGGTTAGGTTTAGGGTTACGGTTAGGGTAAGGGTAAGGTTTAGTGTTAGGGTTAGGGTTAGGGTTATGGTAAGGGTAAGTGTTAGGGTTAGGGTTAGGGTTAGGGTTAAGGTTAGGGTTAGGGTTAGGGTAAGGGTAAGGGTTAGGGTTAGGGTTAGGGTTATGTTTAGAGTTGGGGTTAGGGTAAGGGTAAGGGTAAGTGTTAGGGTTAGGGTAAGGGTAAGTGTTAGGGTTAGGGTTAGGGTTAGGGTTTGGTTTACAGTAAAGTTTAGGGTTTGGGTTAGGGTTAAGGTTGGGGTTAGGGTTAGGGTTAGGGTTAGGTTAAGGGTAAGGGTTAGGGTTTGGGGTAGGGTTAGGGTTTGGGTTAGGGTTAGGTTTAGGGTTAGGGTAAGGGTTAGGGTTAGGGTTAGGGTTAGGGTTAAGGTTAGGGTTAGGGTAAGGGTACGGTTTAGGGTTAGGGTTAGGATTTGGGTTTGGGTTAGGGGAAGGATTAGGGTTAGGGTTACTGTTAGGGTTTGGGTTAGGTTTAGGGTTAGGGTAAGGGTAAGGTTTAGGGTTAGGGTTAGGGTTAGGTTTTAGGTTAGGGTTA
Source organism: Megascapheus bottae (assembly GCA_024803745.1). Classification (NCBI taxonomy): domain Eukaryota; kingdom Metazoa; phylum Chordata; class Mammalia; order Rodentia; family Geomyidae; genus Megascapheus; species Megascapheus bottae. The sequence continues at coordinate 167,100 of JANJXV010000975.1, read as the reverse complement.
GGGTAAGGGTAAGGGTTAGTGTTAGGGTTAGGGTTAGGGGTTAGGGTTAGGGTTAGCGTTAGGGTTAGGTTTAGAGTTAGGGTTAGGGTTAAGTTTAGGGTTACGTTTCGGGTTACGGTTAGTGTAAGGGTAAGGGTTAGGGTTAGGGTTAGGGTTAGGGTTAGGGGAAGGTTTAGGGTTAGGGTTAGGGTTAGCGTTAGGTTTAGGGTTAGGTTTAGGGTTAGGGTAAGGGTAAGGGTTAGGGTTAGTGTTATGGTTAGGGGTAGGGTGTGGGTAAGGGTTAGGGTTACGGTTAAGGTTAGGGTTAGCTTTGGCTTTAGGGTAAGGGTGAGGGTTAGGGTTAGGTTTAGGGTTAGGGTTAGGGTTAGGGTTGGGGTTAGGGTTAGGGTTACGGTTAGGGGAAGTGTGAGGGTTAGGGTTAGGGTTAGGTTTAGTGTTTGGGTAAGAGTTAAGTTTAGGGTAAGGGTAAGGGTTAGGGTTACGGTTAGGGTTAAGGTTAGGGTTAGGGTTAGGGTAAGGGTAAGGGTAAGGGTTAGGGTTAGGGTTATTAGTTAGGGTTAGGGTTAGAGTTAGGGTTAGGGTTAGGGTTACCGTTACGGTTAGGGTAAGGGTAAGGGTTAGGGTTAGGCATAGTGTTAGCGTTTGTGTTAGTATAAGGGTTAGGGTTAGGGTTAGGGTAAGGGTAAGGTTTACGGTTAGGGTTAGGTTTAGGGTTAGGGTTAGGGTAAGGTTTAGGATTAGGTTTAGGATTAGGGTTAGGTTTAGGGTTAGGGTTAGTGTAATTGTAAGGGTTAGGGTTAGGGTTAGGGTTAGGGTTAGGGTAAGGGTTTGGGTTAGGGTTAGGGTTAAGGTTAGGGTTAGGGTTATGGTAAGGGTAAGTGTTAGGGTTAGGTTTAGGTTAGTTTTACGTTAGAGTAAGGATTAGGGTTAGGGTTAGGGTTAGGGTTAGGTTTAGGGTTAGGGTTAGGGTTAGGGTTAGGGTTAGGGTAAGGGTAAGGATTAGGGTTAGGGTTAGGGTTAATGTTAGGGTTAGAGTTAGGGTAAGGTAAAGGGTTAGGGTTAGGGTTAGGCTTAGGGTTTGGTTTAGGCTTAGGGTAAGGGTAAGGGTTAGGGTTAGGCTTAGGGTTAGGTTTAGGATGTGGGTTAGGGTTAGGTTTAGGGTTAGGGTTAGGGTAAGGGTAAGGGTTAGGGTTAGGGTTAGGGTTAGGGGTAAGGTTAGGTTTAGGGTTAGGGTAAGTGTAAGGGTTAGGGTTAGGATTAGGTTTATTAGTTAGGGTTAGGATTAGGGTTAGGGTTAGGGTAAGGGTTAGGGTTAGGGTTAAGTTTAGGGTAAGGGTAAGGGTAAGGGTTAAGGATAGGGTTAGGGTTAGGATTAAGGTTAGGGTTAGGGTAAGGGTAAGGGTAAGTGTTAGGGTTATTGTTAGGGTTAGGGTTAGGGTTAGGGTTAGGGTAAGTGTTAGGGTTAGGGTGAGGATTAGGGCTAGGGTTAGAGTTAAGTTTAGGGTTAGGGTTAGGTTCAGGGTAATGGTTAGGGTTTGGGTTAGGGTTAGTGGTTAGGTTTAGGGTTAGGGTTAGGGTTAGGGTAAGGGTGAGGTTTAGGTTTAGGGTTAGGGTTCGGGTAAGGGTAAGTGTTAGGGTTAGGGTTAGGGTTATTAGTTAGGGTTATGGTTAGGGTTAGGGACAGGGTAACGGTTAGGATTACGGTTAGGGTTAGGGTAAGAGTAAGAGTTAAGGTTAGGGTTAGGGTTAGGTTTAGGGTTAGGGTTAGGGTAAGGGTAAGGGTTATTGTTAGGGTTAAGGTTAGGGTTAGGGTAAGGGTAAGTGTTAGGGTTAGGATTAGGGTTAGGTTTAAGGGTAGGGTTAGGGTTGAGGTAAGGGTAAGATTTAGGGTAAGGGTTAGGATTATTAGTAAGGGTTAGGGTTAGGGTAAGGGTTAGGTTAGGGTTAAGGTTAGGGTTAGGGTAAGAGTAAGGGTTAGGGTTAGGGTTAGGGTTAGGATTAGGGTTAGTGTTAGGGTTAGGGTAAGAGTAAGGGTTAGGGTTAGGGTTAGGGTTAAGGTTAGGGTTACGGTTAGGGTAAGGTTAAGGGTTAGGATTAGGGTTAAGGTTAGGGTAAGTGTAAGGGTTAGGATTAGGGTTAGGGTTACGGGTTGGGGTTAGTGTTAGGGTTAGGGTAAGGGTAAGGTTTTGGATTAGGGTAACTGTAATGGTTAGGGATAGGGGTTAGGGTTAGGGTTAGGGTAAGGGTTACTGTTAGGTTTAGGGTTAGGGTTAGGTTAAGGGTAAGGGTTAGGGTTAGATTTAGGGGTAGGTTAAGGGTTAGGGTTAGGGTAAAGTAAGGGTTATTGTTAGGATTAGGGTTAAGGTTAGAGTTAAGGTTAGGGTTAGGATTAGGGTAAGGGTAAGGGTTAGGCTTAGGCGTAGGGTTACGTTAGAGTAAGAGTTAGGGTTAGGGTTAGGGTTAGGGTTAGGTTTAGGGTTAGGGTTAGGGTAAGGGTAAGGGTTAGGTTTAGGGTTATGGTTAGGTTTAGGGTAAGGGTTAGCGTTAGGGTAAGGGTTAGCCCTAGGTTAAGGGTAAGGGTTAGTGTTAGGGTTATGGTTAAGGTTAGGGTTAAGGTTGGGGTTAGGGTTAGGGTTAGCGTTAGGGTTAGGGTTAGGGTAAGGGTAAGGGTTAGGGTTAGGGGTAGGGGTAGGTTAGGGTTTGGGTTAGGGTTAGGTTTAGGGTTAGGGTTAGGTTAAGTGTAAGGTTAGGGTATTGGTAAGGGTTAGCGTTAGGGTTAGAGTTAGGGTCAGGGTTAGAGTAAGAGTAAGAGTTAGGGTTAGGTTTAGGGTTACGGTTAGGGTTAGGGTTAGGGTAAGGATAAGGGTTAGGGTTAGGGTTAGGTTTTGGGTTAGATTAAGGATAAGGGTTAGGGTTAGGTTTAGGGTTAGGGTTAAGGTTAGGGTAAGGGTAAGGGTAAGGGTTAGGGTTAGGGTTAGGGTTTGGGTTTGGGTTAGGGTTACGTTTAGGGTTAGGGTAAGGGTAAGGGTTAAGGTTAGGGATAGGGTTAGGGTTAAGGTTAGGGTTAGGGTTAGGGTAAGGGTAAGTGTTAGGGTTAGGCTTAGGGTTAGGGTTAGGGTTAGGGTTAGATTTAGGGTTAAGGTTAGCGTTAGGATTAGGGTAAGGGTAAGTGTTAGGGTTAGGCTTAGGTTTAGGGTTAGGGTAAGGGTTAGGTTTGGGTTAGGATTAGGGTTAGGGTTAGAGTTAAGGTTCGGGTTAGGGTTAGGGTCAGAGTAAGGGTTAGGGTTAGGGTTAGGATTATTAGTTAGGGTTAGCGGTAGTGTTAGGGACAGGGTAAAGGTTAGGATTAGCGTTAGGGTTAGGTTAAGAGTAAGGTTTAAGGTTATGGTTAGGGTTAGGTTTAGGGTTACGGTTAGGGTAAGGGTAAGGTTTAGTGTTAGGGTTAGGGTTAGGGTTATGGTAAGGGTAAGTGTTAGGGTTAGGGTTAGGGTTAGGGTTAAGGTTAGGGTTAGGGTTAGGGTAAGGGTAAGGGTTAGGGTTAGGGTTAGGGTTATGTTTAGATTTGGGGTTAGGGTAAGGGTAAGGGTAAGTGTTAGGGTTAGGGTAAGGGTAAGTGTTAGGGTTAGGGTTAGGGTTAGGGTTTGGTTTACAGTAAAGTTTAGGGTTTGGGTTAGGGTTAAGGTTGGGGTTAGGGTTAGGGTTAGGGTTAGGTTAAGGGTAAGGGTTAGGGTTTGGGGTAGGGTTAGGGTTTGGGTTAGGGTTAGGTTTAGGGTTAGGGTAAGGGTTAGGGTTAGGGTTAGGGTTAGGGTTAAGGTTAGGGTTAGGGTAAGGGTACGGTTTAGGGTTAGGGTTAGGATTTGGGTTTGGGTTAGGGGAAGGATTAGGGTTAGGGTTATTGTTAGGGTTTGGGTTAGGTTTAGGGTTAGGGTAAGGGTAAGGTTTAGGGTTAGGGTTAGGGTTAGGTTTTAGGTTAGGGTTAGGGTAAGGGTAAGGGTTAGTGTTAGGGTTAGGGTTAGGGGTTAGGGTTAGGGTTAGCGTTAGGGTTAGGTTTAGAGTTAGGGTTAGGGTTAAGTTTAGGGTTACGTTTCGGGTTACGGTTAGTGTAAGGGTAAGGGTTAGGGTTAGGGTTAGGGTTAGGGTTAGGGGAAGGTTTAGGGTTAGGGTTAGGGTTAGCGTTAGGTTTAGGGTTAGGTTTAGGGTTAGGGTAAGGGTAAGGGTTAGGGTTAGTGTTATGGTTAGGGGTAGGGTGTGGGTAAGGGTTAGGGTTAGGGTTAAGGTTAGGGTTAGCTTTGGCTTTAGGGTAAGGGTGAGGGTTAGGGTTAGGTTTAGGGTTAGGGTTAGGGTTAGGGTTGGGGTTAGGGTTAGGGTTACGGTTAGGGGAAGTGTGAGGGTTAGGGTTAGGGTTAGGTTTAGTGTTTGGGTAAGAGTTAAGTTTAGGGTAAGGGTAAGGGTTAGGGTTACGGTTAGGGTTAAGGTTAGGGTTAGGGTTAGGGTAAGGGTAAGGGTAAGGGTTAGGGTTAGGGTTATTAGTTAGGGTTAGGGTTAGAGTTAGGGTTAGGGTTAGGGTTACCGTTACGGTTAGGGTAAGGGTAAGGGTTAG
>JANJXV010000975.1:140000-160000 GCA_024803745.1 Megascapheus bottae | reverse complement strand
GGGTTAGTGTTAGGGTTAGGGTTAGGTTTAGGGTTAGGGTTTGGGTAAGGGTAAGGGTAAGGTTTAGGGTTAGGGTTAGGGTAAAGGTAAGGTTTAGGTTTAGGGTTAGGGTTAGGGTTAAGGTTAGGGTAAGGGTAAGGATTAGGGTTAGGGTTAGGATTAGGTTCAGGGTTAGGTTAAGGGTTAGGGTTAGGGTTAGGGTTAGGGGTTAGGTTTAGGGTTAGGGTAAGCGTAAGGATTAGGGTTAGGGTTAGGGTTAAGGTTAGGGTTAGGGGTACGGTTAGGGTTAGGGTAAGGTTGAGGGTTAGGGTTAGGATTAGGGTTAGGATTAGTGTAAGGGTTAGGGTTATGGTTAGGCTTAGGGTTAAGTTTACGGTTAGGGTTAGGGTAACTGTAAGGATTAGGGTTAGGGTTAGGTTTAGGCGTTAGGGTTAGTGTTAGGGTAAGGTTTACGGTTAGGTTTAGGATTAGGTTAAGGGTAACAGTTAGGGTTAGGGTTAGGTTTAGGGTTAGGGCAAGGGTAAGAGTTAGGGTTAGGTATAGGGGTAGGGTTAGGTTTTGGGTTAGGGTTAGGTTTAGGGTTTGGGTAAGGGTGAGGGTTAGGGTTAAGGTTAGGGTTAGGGTATTGTTAAGGTTTAGGGTTAGGGTTAGGGTTAGGGTTAGGTTAAGGGTTAGGGTTAGGTTTAGGGTTAGGGGTAGGGTTAGGGTTAAGGTTAGGGTTAGGGTATTGGTAAGGGTTAGGGTTAGGGGTTAGCGTTAGGGTTAGGGTTAGGTTAAGGGTTAGGGTTAGGTTTAGGGTTAGGGATAGGGTTAGGGTTAAGGTTAGGGTTAGGGTATGGTAAGGGTTAGGGTTAGGGGTTAGGGTGAGGTTTAGGTTAAGTGTTAGGGTTTGGTTTAGGGTTCGGTTTAGGGTTAGGGTAAGGGTAAGGGTTAAGGATAGGGTTAGGATTAGGATTAAGGTTAGGGTTAGGGTTAGGGTAAGGGTAAGTGTTAGGGTTATTGTTAGGGTTAGGGTTAGGGTTAGGGTAAGTGTTAGGGTTAGGGTGAGGATTAGGGCTAGGGTTAGAGTTCAGTTTAGGGTTAGGGTTAGGTTCAGGGTAACGGTTAGGGTTTGGGTTAGGGTTAGTGGTTAGGTTTAGGGTTAGGGTTAGGGTTAGGGTAAGGGTGAGGTTTAGGTTTAGGGTTAGGGTTCGGGTAAGGGTAAGTGTTAGGGTTAGGGTTAGGGTTATTAGTTAGGGTTATGGTTAGGGTTAGGGACAGGGTAACGGTTAGGATTAGGGTTAGGGTTAGGGTAAGAGTAAGAGTTAACGTTAGGGTTAGTTTTAGGTTTAGGGTTAGGGTTAGGGTAAGGGTAAGGGTTATTGTTAGGGTTAAGGTTAGGGTTAGGTTAAGGGTAAGTGTTAGGGTTAGGATTAGGATTAGGTTTAAGGGTAGGGTTAGGGTTGAGTTAAGGGTAAGATTTAGGGTTAGGGTTAGGGTTATTAGTAAGGGTTAGGGTTAGGGTAAGGGTTAGGTTAGGGTTAAGGTTAGGGTTAGGGTAAGAGTAAGGGTTAGGGTTAGGGTTAGGGTTAGGATTAGGGTTAGTGTTAGGGTTAGGGTAAGAGTAAGGGTTAGGTTTAGGGTTAGGGTTAAGGTTAGGGTTACGGTTAGGGTAAGGTTAAGGGTTAGGGTTAGGGTTAAGGTTAGGGTAAATGTAAGGGTTAGGATTAGGGTTAAGTTTACGGGTTGGGGTTAGTGTTAGGGTTAGGGTAAGGGTAAGGTTTTGGCTTAGGGTAACTGTAATGGTTAGGGTTAGGGTTAGGGTTAGGGGTTAGGGTTAGGGTTAGGGTAAGGGTTACTGTTAGGTTTAGGGTTAGAGTTAGGTTAAGGGTAAGGGTTAGGGTTAGATTTAGGGGTAGGTTAAGAGTTAGGGTTAGGGTAAGGTAAGGGTTATTGTTAGGGTTAGGGTTAAGGTTAGGGTTAAGGTTAGGGTTAGGATTAGGGTAAGGGTAAGGGTTAGGCTTAGACTTAGGGTTACGTTAGAGTAAGAGTTAGGGTTAGGGTTAGGGTTAGGGTTAGGTTTAGGGTTAGGGTTAGGGTTAGGGTAAGGGTTAGGGTTAGGGGAAGGGTTAGCCCTAGGGTAAGGGTAAGGGTTAGTGTTAGGGTTAGGGTTAAGGTTAGGGTTAAGGTTGGGGTTAGGGTTAGCGTTAGGGTTAGGGTTAGGGTAAGGGTAAGGGTTAGGGTTAGGGGTAGGGGTAGGTTAGGGTTTGGGTTAGGGTTAGGTTTAGGGTTAGGGTTAGGTTAAGGGTAAGTTTAGGGTATTGGTAAGGGTTAGCATTAGGGTTAGAGTTAGGGTTAGGGTTACAGTAAGAGTAAGAGTTAGGGTTAGGTTTAGGGATACGGTTAGGGTTAGGGTTAGGGTAAGGGTAAGGGATAGGGTTAGGGTTAGGTTTTGGGTTAGATTAAGGATAAGGGTTAGGGTTAGGTTTAGGGTTAGGGTTAAGGTTAGGGTAAGGGTAAGGGTAAGGGTTAGGGTTAGGGTTAGGGTTTGGGTTTGGGTTTGGGTTAGGGTTACGTTTAGGGTTAGGGTAAGGGTAAGGGTTAGGGTTAGGGATAGGGTTAGGGTTAAGGTTAGGGTTAGGGTTAGGGTAAGGGTAAGGGTAAGTGTTAGGGTTAGGCTTAGGGTTAGGGTTAGAGTTAGGGTTAAGGTTAGCGTTAGGATTATGGTAAGGGTAAGTGTTAGGGTTAGGCTTAGGTTTAGGGTTAGGGTAAGGGTTAGGTTTGGGTTAGGATTAGGGTTAGGGTTAGAGTTAAGGTTCGGGTTAGGGTTAGGGTCAGAGTAAGGGTTAGGGTTAGGGTTAGGATTATTAGTTAGGGTTAGAGGTAGTGTTAGGGACAGGGTAAAGGTTAGGATTAGCGTTAGGGTTAGGTTAAGAGTAAGGGTTAAGGTTATGGTTAGGGTTAGGTTTAGGGTTACGGTTAGGGTAAGGGTAAGGTTTAGTGTTAGGGTAGGGTTAGGGTTATGGTAAGGGTAAGTGTTAGGGTTAGGGTTAGGGTTAGGGTTAAGGTTAGGGTTAGGATTAGGGTAAGGGTAAGGGTTAGGGTTAGGGTTAGGGTTATGTTTAGAGTTGGGGTTAGGGTAAGTGTAAGAGTAAGTGTTAGGGTTAGGGTAAGAGTAAGTGTTAGGGTTAGGGTTAGGGTTTGGGTTAGAGTAAAGGTTAGGGTTTGGGTTAGGTTTAGGGTTAAGTTTAGGGTTAAGGTTAGGGTTAAGGTTGGGGTTAGGGTTAGGGTTAGGGTTAGGTTAAGGGTAAGGGTTAGGGTTTGGGGTATGGTTAGGGTTTGGGTTAGGGTTAGGTTTAGGGTTAGGGTAAGGGTTAGGGTTAGGGTTAGGGTTAGGGTTAAGGTTAGGGTTAGGGTAAGGGTACGGTTTAGGGTTAGGATTAGGATTTGGGTTTGGGTTAGGGGAAGGATTAGGGTTAGGGTTACTGTTAGGGTTTGGGTTAGGTTTAGGGTTAGGGTAAGGGTAAGGTTTAGGGTTAGGGTTAGGGTTAGGTTTTAGGTTAGGGTTAGGGTAAGGGTAAGGGTCAGAGTTAGGGTTAGGGTTAGGGGTTAGGTTTAGGGTTAGCGTTATGGTTAGGTTTAGAGTTAGGGTTAGGGTTAAGTTTAGGGTTACGTTTCGGTTTACGGTTAGTGTAAGTGTAAGGGTTAGGGTTAGGGTTAGGGTTAGGGGAAGGTTTAGGGTTAGGGTTAGGGTTAGCGTTAGGTTTAGGGTTAGGTTTAGGGTTAGGGTAAGGGTAAGGGTTAGGGTTAGTGTTAGGGTTAGGGGTAGGGTGTGGGTAAGGGTTAGGTTTAGGGTTAGGGTTAGGGTTAGGTTTCGCTTTAGGGTAAGGGTGAGGGTTAGGGTTAGGGTTAGGTTTAGGGTTAGGGTTAGGGTTAGGGTTGGGGTTAGGGTTAGGGTTACGGTTAGAGGAAGTGTGAGGGTTAGGGTTAGGGTTAGGTTTAGTGTTTGGGTAAGAGTTAGGTTTAGGGTAAGGGTAAGGATTAGGGTTACGGTTAGGGTTAAGGTTAGGGTTAGGGTTAGGGTAAGGGTAAGGGTAAGGGTTAGGGCTAGGGTTATTAGTTAGGGTTAGGGTTAGAGTTAGGGTTAGGGTTAGGGTTACGGTTATGGTTAGGGTAAGGGTAAGGGTTAGGGTTAGGCATAGTGTTAGCGTTTGTGTTAGTATAAGGGTTAGGGTTAGGGTTAGGGTAAGGGTAAGGTTTACGGTTAGGGTTAGGTTTAGGGTTAGGGTTAGAGTAAGGTTTAGGATTAGGGTTAGGATTAGGGTTAGGTTTAGGGTTAGGGTTAGTGTAATTGTAAGGGTTAGGGTTAGGGTTAGGGTTAGGGTAAGGGTTTGGGTTAGGGTTAGGGTTAAGGTTAGGGTTAGGGTTATGGTAAGGGTAAGTGTTAGGGTTAGGTTTAGGTTAGTTTTACGTTAGAGTAAGGATTAGGGTTAGGGTTAGGGTTAGGGTTAGGTTTAGGGTTAGGGTTAGGGTTAGGGTTAGGGTAAGGATTAGGGTTAGGGTTAGGGTTAAGGTTAGGGTTAGAGTTAGGGTAAGGTTAAGGTTTAGGGTTAGGGTTAGGCTTAGGGTTTGGTTTAGGCTTAGGGTAAGGGTAAGGGTTAGGGTTAGGCTTAGGGTTAACGTTAGGATTTGGGTTAGGGTTAGGTTTAGGGTTAGGGTTAGGGTAGGGGTAAGGGTTAGGGTTAGGGTTAGGGGTAAGGTTAGGGTTAGGGTTAGGGTAAGGGTAAGGGTTAGGGTTAGGATTAGGTTTATTAGTTAGGGTTAGGATTAGGGTTAGGGTTAGGGTAAGGTTTAGGGTTAGGGTTAAGTTTAGGGTTAGGGTAAGGGTAAGGGTTAGGGTTAGGGTTATGTTTAGGTTTAGGGTTAGGGTTAGGATAAGGGTAAGGGTTAGGATTAGGGTAAGGGTAAGTGTTAGGGTTAGAGTTAGGGTTAGGGTAAGGGTAAGTGTTAGGGTTAGGGTTAGCTTTAGGGTTCGTGTTGGAGTTAAGGTTAGGGTTAGGGTTAGGTGAAGGGTAAGGTTTAGGGTTAGGGTTAGGGTTATTAGTTAGGGTTTGGGTTAGGGTTAGGATTAGGGTAAGGGTTAGGGTTAGGGTTAGGGTTCGGGTTAGGCTGAGGGTAAGGGTTAGGGTTAGTGTTAGGGTTAGGTTTAGGGTTAGGGTTTGGGTAAGGGTAAGGGTAAGGGTAAGGTTTAGGGTTAGGGTTAGGGTAAAGGTAAGGTTTAGGTTTAGGGTTAGGGTTAGGGTTAAGGTTAGGGTAAGGGTAAGGATTAGGGTTAGGGTTAGGATTAGGGTCAGGGTTAGGTTAAGGGTTAGGGTTAGGGTTAGGGTTAGGGGTTAGGTTTAGGGTTAGGGTAAGCGTAAGGATTAGGGTTAGGGTTAGGGTTAAGGTTAGGGTTAGGGTTAGGGTAAGGGTAAGGGTTAGGGTGAGGGTTAGGGTTAGCGTTAGGGTTACGGTTTGGGTTAGGGTAAGGTTAAGGGTTAGGGTTAGGATTAGGGTTAGGGTTAGGGTAAGGGTTAGGGTTAGGGTTAGGCTTAGGGTTAAGTTTACGGTTAGGGTTAGGGTAACTGTAAGGATTAGGGTTAGGGTTAGGTTTAGGCGTTAGGGTTAGTGTTAGGGTAAGGTTTACGGTTAGGTTTAGGGTTAGGTTAAGGGTAAGAGTTAGGGTTAGGGTTAGGTTTAGGGTTAGGGCAAGGGTAAGGGTTAGGGTTAGGTATAGGGGTAGGGGTAGGTTTTGGGTTAGGGTTAGGTTTAGGGTTAGGGTAAGGGTGAGGGTTAGGGTTAAGTTTAGGGTTAGGGTTAGGGTTAGGGTTAGGGTTAGGGTTAGGGGTTAGGGTTAGGGTTAGGGTTAGGGTTAGGGTTAGGGTTAGGTTAAGGGTAAGGTTAGGGTTAGGTTTAGGGTTAGGGTTAGGGTTAGGGTTAGGGTTAGGTTAAGGGTAAGGTTAGGGTATTGGTAAGGGTTAGCGTTAGGGTTAGAGTTAGGGTTAGGGTTAGAGTAAGAGTAAGAGTTAGGGTTAGGTTTAGGGTTACGGTTAGGGTTAGGGTTAGGGTAAGGGTAAGGGTTAGGGTTAGGGTTAGGTTTTGGGTTAGATTAAGGATAAGGGTTAGGGTTAGGTTTAGGGTTAGGGTTAAGGTTAGGGTAAGGGTAAGGGTTAGGGTTAGGGTTAGGGTTTGGGTTTGGGTTAGGGTTACGTTTAGGGTTAGGGTAAGGGTAAGGGTTAGGGTTAGGGATAGGGTTAGGGTTAAGGTTAGGGTTAGGGTTAGGGTAAGGGTAAGTGTTAGGGTTAGGCTTAGGGTTAGGGTTAGGGTTAGGGTTAGAGTTAGGGTTAAGGTTAGCGTTAGGATTAGGGTAAGGGTAAGTGTTAGGGTTAGGCTTAGGTTTAGGGTTAGGGTAAGGGTTAGGTTTGGGTTAGGATTAGGGTTAGGGTTAGAGTTAAGGTTCAGGTTAGGGTTAGGGTCAGAGTAAGGGTTAGGGTTAGGGTTAGGATTATTAGTTAGGGTTAGAGGTAGTGTTAGGGACAGGGTAAAGGTTAGGATTAGCGTTAGGGTTAGGTTAAGAGTAAGGGTTAAGGTTATGGTTAGGGTTATGTTTAGGGTTACGGTTAGGGTAAGGGTAAGGTTTAGTGTTAGGGTTAGGGTTAGGGTTATGGTAAGGGTAAGTGTTAGGGTTAGGGTTAGGGTTAGGGTTAAGGTTAGGGTTAGGGTTAGGGTAAGGGTAAGGGTTAGGGTTAGGGTTAGGGTTATGTTTAGAGTTGGGGTTAGGGTAAGGGTAAGGGTAAGTGTTAGGGTTAGGGTAAGGGTAAGTGTTAGGGTTAGGGTTAGGGTTTGGGTTAGAGTAAAGGTTAGGGTTTGGGTTAGGTTTAGGGTTAAGTTTAGTGTTAAGGTTAGGGTTAAGGTTGGGGTTAGGGTTAGGGTTAGGGTTAGGGTTAGGTTAAGGGTAAGCTTTAGGGTTTGGGGAATGGTTAGGGTTTGGGTTAGGGTTAGGTTTAGGGTTAGGGTAAGGGTTAGGGTTAGGGTTAGGGTTAGGGTTAAGGTTAGGGTTAGGGTAAGGGTACGGTTTAGGGTTAGGGTTAGGATTTGGGTTTGGGTTAGGGGAAGGATTAGGGTTAGGGTTACTGTTAGGGTTTGGGTTAGGTTTAGGGTTAGGGTAAGGGTAAGGTTTAGGGTTAGGGTTAGGGTTAGGTTTTAGGTTAGGGTTAATGTAAGGGTAAAGGTTAGTGTTAGGGTTAGGGTTAGGGGTTAGGGTTTGGGTTAGCGTTAGGGTTAGGTTTAGAGTTAGGGTTAGGGTTAAGTTTAGGGTTACGTTTCGGGTTACGGTTAGTGTAAGGGTAAGGGTTAGGGTTAGGGTTAGGGTTAGGGGAAGGTTTAGGGTTAGGGTTAGGGTTAGCGTTAGGGTTAGGGTTAGGTTTAGGGTTAGGGTAAGGGTAAGGGTTAGGGTTAGTGTTAGGGTTAGGTGTAGGGTGTGGGTAAGGGTTAGGGTTAGGGTTAGGGTTAGGGTTAGGTTTGGCTTTAGGGTAAGGGTGAGGGTTAGGGTTAGGGTTAGGTTTAGGGTTAGGGTTAGGGTTAGGGTTGGGGTTAGGGTTAGGGTTACGTTAGGGTTAAGGTTAGGGTTAGGGTTAGGGTAAGGGTAAGGGTAAGGGTTAGGGTTAGGGTTATTTGTTAGGGTTAGGGTTAGAGTTAGGGTTAGGGTTAGGGTTACGGTTACGGTTAGGGTAAGGGTAAGGGTTAGGGTTAGGCATAGTGTTAGCGTTTGTGTTAGTATAAGGGTTAGGGTTAGGGTTAGGGTAAGGGTAAGGTTTACGGTTAGGGTTAGGTTTAGGGTTAGGGTTAGGGTAAGGTTTAGGATTAGGGTTAGGATTAGGGTTAGGTTTAGGGTTAGGGTTAGTGTAATTGTAAGGGTTAGGGTTAGGGTTAGGGTTAGGGTAAGGGTTTGGGTTAGGGTTAGGGTTAAGGTTAGGGTTAGGGTTATGGTAAGGGTAAGTGTTAGGGTTAGGTTTAGGTTAGTTTTACGTTAGAGTAAGGATTAGGGTTAGGGTTAGGGTTAGGGTTAGGTTTAGGGTTAGGGTTAGGGTTAGGGTTAGGGTAAGGGTAAGGATTAGGGTTAGGGTTAGGGTTAAGGTTAGGGTTAGAGTTAGGGTAAGGTTAAGGGTTAGGGTTAGGGCTAGGCTTAGGGTTTGGTTTAGGCTTAGGGTAAGGGTAAGGGTTAGGGTTAGGCTTAGGGTTAGGGTTAGGATTTGGGTTAGGGTTAGGTTTAGGGTTAGGGTTAGGGTAAGGGTAAGGGTTAGGGTTAGGGTTAGGGTTAGGGGTAAGGTTAGGGTTAGGGTTAGGGTAAGGGTAAGGGTTAGGGTTAGGATTAGGTTTATTAGTTAGGGTTAGGATTAGGGTTAGGGTTAGGGTAAGGGTTAGGGTTAGGGTTAAGTTTAGGGTTAGGGTAAGGGTAAGGGTTAGGGTTAGGGTTAGGTTTAGGTTTAGGGTTAGGGTTAGGGTAAGGGTAAGGGTTAGGGTAAGGGTTAGGGTTAGGGTAAGGGTAAGTGTTAGGGTTAGGGTTAGGGTTAGGGTAAGGGTAAGTGTTAGGGTTAGGGTTAACTTTAGGGTTCATGTTGGAGTTAAGGTTAGGGTTAGGGTTAGGGTTATGGTAAGGGTAAGTGTTAGGGTTAGGGTTAGGGTTAGTGTTAAGGTTAGGGTTAGGGTTAGGGTAAGGGTAAGGGTTAGGGTTAGGGTTAGGGTTATGTTTAGAGTTGGGGTTAGGGTAAGGGTAAGGGTAAGTGTTAGGGTTAGGGTAAGGGTAAGTGTTAGGGTTAGGGTTTGGGTTAGAGTAAAGGTTAGGGTTTGGGTTAGGTTTAGGGTTAAGTTTAGTGTTAAGGTTAGGGTTAAGGTTGGGGTTAGGGTTAGGGTTAGGGTTAGGGTTAGGGTTAGGTTAAGGGTAAGCGTTAGGGTTTGGGGTATGGTTAGGGTTTGGGTTAGGGTTAGGGTTAAGGTTAGGGTTAGGGTAAGTGTACGGTTTAGGGTTAGGGTTAGGATTTGGGTTTGGGTTAGGGGAAGGATTAGGGTTAGGGTTACTGTTAGGGTTTGGGTTAGGTTTAGGGTTAGGGTAAGGGTAAGGTTTAGGGTTAGGGTTAGGGTTAGGTTTTAGGTTAGGGTTAGGGTAAGGGTAAGGGTTAGTGTTAGGGTTAGGGTTAGGGGTTAGGTTTAGGGTTAGCGTTAGGGTTAGGTTTAGAGTTAGGGTTAGGGTTAGGGTTAGGGTTAGGTTTGGCTTTAGGGTAAGGGTAAGGGTTAGGGTTAGGGTTAGGTTTAGGGTTAGGGTTAGGGTTAGGGTTGGGGTTAGGGTTAGGGTTACGGTTAGGGGAAGTGTGAGGGTTAGGGTTAGGGTTAGGTTTAGTGTTTGGGTAAAAGTTAGGTTTAGGGTAAGGGTAAGGATTAGGGTTACGGTTAGGGTTAAGGTTAGGGTTAGGGTTAGGGTTAGGGTTAGGGTTAGGGTTAGGGTAAGGGTAAGGGTAAGGGTTAGGGTTAGGGTTATTTGTTAGGGTTAGGGTTAGAGTTAGGGTTAGGGTTAGGGTTACGGTTACGGTTAGGGTAAGGGTAAGGGTTAGGGTTAGGCATAGTGTTAGCGTTTGTGTTAGTATAATTGTTAGGGTTAGGGTTAGGGTAAGGGTAAGGTTTACGGTTAGGGTTAGGTTTAGGGTTAGGGTTAGGGTAAGGTTTAGGATTAGGGTTAGGTTTAGGGTTAGGGTTAGTTTAATTGTAAGGGTTAGGGTTAGGGTTAGGGTTAGGGTAAGGGTTTGGGTTAGGGTTAGCGTTAAGGTTAGGGTTAGGGTTATGGTAAGGGTAAGTGTTAGGGTTAGGTTTAGGTTAGTTTTACGTTAGAGTAAGGATTAGGGTTAGGGTTAGGGTTAGGGTTAGGTTTAGGGTTAGGGTTAGGGTTAGGGTTAGGGTAAGGGTAAGGATTAGGGTTAGGGTTAGGGTTAGGGTTAAGGGTAGGGTTAGAGTTAGGGTAAGGTTAAGGGTTAGGGTTAGGGCTAGGCTTAGGGTTTGGTTTAGGCTTAGGTTAAGGGTAAGGGTTAGGGTTAGGCTTAGGGTTAGGGTTAGGATTTGGGTTAGGGTTAGGTTTAGGGTTGGGGTTAGGGTAAGGGTAAGGGTTAGGGTTAGGGTTAGGGTTAGGGGTTAGGTTAGGGTTAGGGTTAGGGTAAGGGTAAGGGTTAGGGTTAGGATTAGGTTTATTAGTTAGGGTTAGGATTAGGGTTAGGGTTAGGGTAAGGGTTAGGGTTAGGGTTAAGTTTAGGGTTAGGGTAAGGGTAAGGGTTAGGGTTAGGGTTAGGTTTAGGTTTAGGGTTAGGGTTAGGGTAAGGGTAAGGGTTAGGGTAAGGGTTAGGGTTAGGGTAAGGGTAAGTGTTAGGGTTAGGGTTAGGGTTAGGGTAAGGGTAAGTGTTAGGGTTAGGGTTAGCTTTAGGGTTCGTGTTGGAGTTAAGGTTAGGGTTAGGGTTAGGTGAAGGGTAAGGTTTAGGGTTAGGGTTAGGCTTATTAGTTAGGGTTTGGGTTAGGGTTAGGATTAGGGTAAGGGTTATGGTTAGGGTTAGGGTTCGGGTTAGGCTGAGGGTAAGGGTTAGGGTTAGGGTTAGGTTTAGGGTTAGGGTTTGGGTAAGGGTAAGGGTAAGGGTAAGGTTTAGGGTTAGGGTTAGGGTAAAGGTAAGGTTTAGGTTTAGGGTTTGGATTAGGGTTAAGGTTAGGGTAAGGGTAAGGATTAGGGTTAGGGTTAGGATTAGGGTCAGGGTTAGGTTAAGGGTTAGGGTTAGGGTTAGGGGTTAGGTTTAGGGTTAGGGTAAGCGTAAGGATTAGGGTTAGGGTTAGGGTTAAGGTTAGGTTTAGGGTAAGGGTTAGGGTTAGGGTTAGGGTTAGGGTTAGGGGTACGGTTAGGGTTAGGGTAAGGTTAAGGGTTAGGGTTAGGATTAGGGTTAGGGTTAGGATTAGGGTTAGGGTTAGGGTTAGGCTTAGGGTTAAGTTTACGGTTAGCTTTAGGGTAACTGTAAGGATTAGGGTTAGGGTTAGGTTTAGGCGTTAGGGTTAGTGTTAGGGTAAGGTTTACGGTTAGGTTTAGGGTTAGGTTAAGGGTAAGAGTTAGGGTTAGGGTTAGGGCAAGGGTAAGGGTTAGGGTTAGGTATAGGGGTAGGGTTAGGGTTTGGGTTAGGGTTAGGTTTAGGGTTAGGGTAAGGGTGAGGGTTAGGGTTAGGGGTTAGGGTTAGGGTTAGGGTTAGGGGTTAGGGTTAGGGTTAGGGTTACGGTTAGGGTTAGGTTAAGGGTAAGGTTAGGGTTAGGGTTAGGGTTAGGGTTAGGGTTAGGGTTAGGTTAAGGGTAAGGTTAGGGTATTGGTAAGGGTTAGCGTTAGGGTTAGAGTTAGGGTTAGGGTTAGAGTAAGAGTAAGAGTTAGGGTTAGGTTTAGGGTTACGGTTAGGGTTAGGGTTAGGTTTTGGGTTAGATTAAGGATAAGGGTTAGGGATAGGTTTAGGGTTAGGGTTAAGGTTAGGGTAAGGGTAAGGGTCAGGGTTAGGGTTAGGGTTTGGGTTTGGGTTAGGGTTACGTTTAGGGTTAGGGTAAGGGTAAGGGTTAGGGTTAGGGATAGGGTTAGGGTTAAGTTTAGGGTTAGGGTTAGGGTAAGGGTAAGTGTTAGGGTTAGGCTTAGGGTTAGGGTTAGGGTTAGGGTTAGAGTTAGGGTTAAGGTTAGCGTTAGGATTAGGGTAAGGGTAAGTGTTAGGGTTAGGCTTAGGTTTAGGGTTAGGGTAAGGGTTAGGTTTGGGTTAGGATTAGGGTTAGGGTTAGAGTTAAGGTTCGGGTTAGGGTTAGGGTCAGAGTAAGGGTTAGGGTTAGGGTTAGGATTATTAGTTAGGGTTAGCGGTAGTGTTAGGGACAGGGTAAAGGTTAGGATTAGTGTTAGGGTTAGGTTAAGAGTAAGGGTTAAGGTTATGGTTAGGGTTAGGTTTAGGGTTACGGTTAGGGTAAGGGTAAGGTTTAGTGTTAGGGTTAGGGTTAGGGTTATGGTAAGGGTAAGTGTTAGGGTTAGGGTTAGGGTTAGGGTTAAGGTTAGGGTTAGGGTTAGGGTAAGGGTAAGGGTTAGGGTTAGGGTTAGGGTTATGTTTAGAGTTGGGGTTAGGGTAAGGGTAAGGGTAAGTGTTAGGGTTAGGGTAAGGGTAAGTGTTACGGTTAGGGTTAGGGTTAGGGTTTGGTTTACAGTAAAGTTTAGGGTTTGGGTTAGGTTTAGGGTTAAGTTTAGGGTTAAGGTTAGGGTTAAGGTTGGGGTTAGGGTTAGGGTTAGGGTTAGGTTAAGGGTAAGGGTTAGGGTTTCGGGTAGGGTTAGGGTTTGGGTTAGGGTTAGGTTTAGGGTTAGGGTAAGGGTTAGGGTTAGGGTTAGGGTTAGGGTTAAGGTTAGGGTTAGGGTAAGGGTACGGTTTAGGGTTAGGGTTAGGATTTGGGTTTGGGTTAGGGGAGGGATTAGGGTTAGGGTTACTGTTAGGGTTTGGATTAGGTTTAGGGTTAGGGTAAGGGTAAGGTTTAGGGTTAGGGTTAGGGTTAGGTTTTAGGTTAGGGTTAGGGTAAGGGTAAGGGTTAGTGTTAGGGTTAGGGTTTGGGGTTAGGGTTAGGGTTAGCGTTAGGGTTAGGTTTAGAGTTAGGGTTAGGGTTAAGTTTAGGGTTACGTTTCGGGTTACGGTTAGTGTAAGGGTAAGGGTTAGGGTTAGGGTTAGGGTTAGGGTTAGGGTTAGGGGAAGGTTTAGGGTTAGGGTTAGGGTTAGCGTTAGGATTAGGGTTAGGATTAGGGTTAGGGGAAGGGTTAGGGTTAGGGTTAGGGTTAAGGTTAGGGTTAGGGTTAGGGTTAGGGTTATGTTAAGTGTAAGGGTTAAGGTTAGTGTTTTGGTTAGGGTTAGGATTAGGGTTAGGTTTAGGGTTAGGGTTAGGATAAGGGTTAGGGTTAGGGTTAGGGTAAGTTTTATGGTAAGGGTAAGGGTTAGGATTAGGGTTATGGTTAGGGTTAGGGTTAAGTTTAGGGTTAGGGTTAGCTTTAGGGCTAGGGTTAGTGTTAGGGTAAGGGTAAGGGTAAGAGTTTGGGTTAGGGTTAGGTGTTAGGTTTAGGGTTAGGGTGAGGGTTAGGGTAAGGGTTAGGGTTAGGGTTAAGGTTAGGGTTAGGGTTAGGGTAAGGGTAAGTATTAGGGTTTGGGTTAGGGATACGGTAAGGGTAAGGGTTAGAGTTAGGGTTAGGTTAGGGTAAGGGTAAGGTTAGTGTTAGGGTTAGGGTTAGTGTTAGGTTGAAGGTTATTGTTAGGGTTAGGGAAGGGTTAGGGTTAGGGTAAGGGTTACGGTTAGGGTTAGGCTTAGGTTAGGGTTTGAGTTAGGGTTAGGTTTAGGGTTAGGGTAACGGCAAGAGTTAGGGTTACGTTTAGGGTTACGGGTTAGGGTTATTTTTAGGGTTAGGGTAAGGGTTAGGGTTGGGGTTAGGGTTAGGGTAAGGGTTAGGGTTAGGGTTAGGGTTAGGGTTAGGTTTAGGGTTACGGATTGCGTAAGGGTAAGGGTTCGGGTTCGGGTTAGGGTTAGGGTTAAGGTTAGGGTTAGGGTTAGGGTAAGGGTAAGGGTTAAGATTAGGGTTAGGGTTAGCGTAAGGGTAAGGGTTAGGATTAGGGTTAGGGTTAGGGTTACGGTTTGGGTTAGGGTTAGGTTTAGGGTTAGGGTTAGGGTAAGGGTTAGGGTTAGGGTTAGGGTTAGTGTTAGGGTGAAGGTTAGGGTTAGGATTAGGTTAAGGGTAAGGGTTAAGGTTAGTGTTAAGGTTAGGGTTAGGGTTCGGTTTAGGGTTAGTGTTAGGGTAAGGGTAAGGTTTAGGGTTAGGGTAAGGATTAGGTTTAGGGTTAGGGTTAGTGTTAGGGTAAGGGTTAAGATTAGGGTTAGGGTTAGGGTAAGGGTTAGGGTTATGGTTAGGGTTAGTGTTAGGGTAAGGTAAGGGTTAGGATTAGGGTCAGGTTTAGGTTTAGGGTTAGGGTAAGGGTAAGGGTTAGGGTTAGGGTTAGGTTTAGGGTTAGGGTTCGGGTTAGGGTTACTGTAAGGTTAAGGGTTAAGGTTAGGATTAGGGTAAGGGTTAGGGTTAGGGTTATGGTTAGTTTTAGGGTTAGGTTTAGGGTTAGGGTTAGTGTAAGGGTTAGGGTTAGGGTTAGGGTTAGGGTTAGGGTTAAGGTTAGGGTAAGGGTTAGGGTTAGGGTTAGGGTTAAGGTTAGGGTAAGGGTTAGGGTAAGGGTTAGGGTTAGGGTTAGGGTTAGGTTTAGGGTTAGGGTTAGGGTAAGGGTTAGGGTTAGGGTAAGGGTTAGGGTTAGGGTTAGGGATAGGGGTTAGGTTTAGGGTTAGGGTAAGCGTAAGGGTTAGGGTTAGGCTTAGGGTTAAGTTTCGGGTTAGGGTTAGGTTAACTGTAAGGGTTAGGGTTAGGGTTAGGGTTAGGGGTTAGTGTTAGGATTAGGGTAAGGGTTACGGTTAGGTTTAGGGTTAGGGTTAGGTTAAGGGTAAGGATTAGAGTTAGGGTTAGGTTTAGGGTTAAGTTTATGGTTAAGATTAGGGTTACGATTAGGGTAAGGGTAAGGGTTAGGGTTAGGCTTAGGGTTACGTTAGAGTAAGGGTTAGGGTTAGGGTTAGGGTTAGGGTTAGGTTTAGGGTTAGGGTTAGGGTAAGGGTAAGGGTTAGGGTTAGGGTTATGGTTAGGTTTAGGGTAAGTGTTAGGGTTGGGGTAAGCGTAAGGTTTAGGGTTAAGGTTACGGTTAAGGTTAGGGTTAAGGTTGGGGTTAGGGTTAGGGTTAGGGTTAGGTTTAGGGTAAGGGTAAGGGTTAGGGTTAGGGATAGGGGTAGGGTTAGTGTTTTGGTTAGGGTTAGGTTTAGGGTTAGGGTAAGGTTAACGGTTAGGTTTAGTGTTAGTGTTAAGGTTAGGGTTAGGGTGTTGGTAATGGTTAGGGTTATGGTTAGGGGTTAAGGTTAGTGTTAGCGTTAGGGTAAGGATTAGGGTTGGGATTAGGGTTAGGGTTAGGGTTAGGGTAAGGGTAAGGGTTAGGGTTAGGGTTAGTTTTAGTGATAGGTTAAGGGTAAGGGTTAGGGTTAGGGTTAGAGTTAAGGTTAGGGGTAGGGTTAGGGTTAGGGTTAGGGATAGGTTTAGGGTTAGGTTAAGGGTAAGGGTTAGGGTTAGGGTTACGGTTAGGGTAAGTGTTAGGGTTAGGGTTAGTGTTAGGGTTAGGGTTAGGGTAAGGGTTAGGTTTAGTGTTAGAGTAAGGGTAAGTGTTAGGGTTAAGGTTAGGGTTAGAGTTAGGGTTTGGGTTAGGGTTAGGTTTAGGTTTAGGTTTAGGAGAAGTGTAAGTGTTAGGGTTAGGGTTATTAGTTAGGGTTAGGGTTAGGGTTAGGTTTAGGGTAAGGGTAAGGGTTAGGGAAGGGATAGGGGTAGGGTTAGGGTTTTGGTTAGGGTTAGTTTAGGGTTAGGGTAAGGGTAAGGGTTAGGTTTAGGGTTACGGTTAAGGTTAGGGTTAGGGTGTTGGTAATGATTAGCGTTAGGATTAGGGCTTAGGGTTAGTGATAGGTTAAGGGTAAGGGTTAGGGTAAGGGTTAGGGTTAAGGTTCGGGTTAGGATTAGTGTAAGGGTAAGCGTTAGGGTTAGGGTTAGGTTTAGGGTTTGGGTTAGGGTTAGGGTTAGGGTAAGGGTAAGGGTTAGGGATAGGGTTAGGGTTAGGATAAGAGTAAGTGTTAGGTTTAGGGTTAGCGGTAGGGTTCGGTTAGAGTTAAGGTTAGGGTTAGGTGAAGGGTAAGGTTTAGGTTTAGAGTTAGGGTTATTAGTTAGGGTTTCGGTTAGGGTTAGGGTAAGGGTTAGGGTTAGGATTAGAGTTAGGGTGAGGGTGAGGGTAAGGGTTAGGGTTAGGGTTGCGGTTAGGGTTAGGTTTAGGGTTAGGGTTAGGGTAAGGGTAAGGGTAAGTGTTAGCATTAGGGTTAGGTTTAGGGTAAGGGTTAGGGTTAGGGTTAGGGTTAGGGTTTGGGTTAGGTTTAGGGTTAGGGTAAGCATAAGGGTTAGGGTTAGTGTTAGGGTTAGGGTTAAGGTTAGGGTTAGGATAAGGGTAAGGTTTAGGTTAGGGTTAGGGGTTAGGGTTAGGGTTAGGGTTAGGGTAAGGGTTAGTTTTAGGGTTAGGCTTAGGGTTAAGTTTAGGGTTAGGCTTAGGGTAACTGTAAGGGTTAGGTTTAGGGTTAGCGTTAGGGTTTAGGTTTAGGGTTAGGGTAAGGGTTACGGTTAGGTTTAGGGTTAGGGTTAGGTTAAGTGTAAGGGTTAGGTTTAGGGTTAGGTTTAGTGTTAGGTTTAGAGATAGGGTAAGGTAAGGGTTATTGTTAGGGTTAGGGTTAAGGTTAGGGTTAAGGTTAGGTTTAGGATTAGGGTAAGGGTAAGGTTTAGGGTTAGGCTTAGGGTTACGTTAGAGTAATGGTTAGAGTTAGTGTTAAGGTTAAGTTTAGGTTTAGGGTTAGGGTAAGGGTAAGGGTTAGGGTTAGGGTTAGGGTTATGGTTAGGTTTAGGGTAAGGGTTAGGGTTAGTGTTAGGTTTAAGGTTAGTGTTAAGGTTGAGGTTAGGGTTAGGGTTAGCGTTAGGGTTGGGGTTAGGGTTAGGGTGAGGGTAAGGGTTAGGGTTAGGGGCAGGGGTAGGGTTAGAGCTTGGGTTACGGTTAGGTTTAGGGTTAGGGTAAGGGTAAGTGTTAGGGTTAGGGTTAGGGTTATGGCTAAGGGTAGGTTTAGGATATTGGTAAGGGTTAGCGTTAGGGTTAGGGGTTAGGGTTAGTGTTAGGGTAAGGGTAAGGGTTAGGGTTAGGTTAAGGGTTATTAGTTAGGGTTAGAGTTAGGGTTAGGGTTAGGGTAACAGTTAGGGTTATGGTTAGGGTTAGGGTAAGGTAAGGGTTAGGGTTAGGGTTAGGGTTAGGTTTAGGATTAGGGTTAGGGTAAGGGTAAGGGTTAGGGATAGGGTTAGGGTTAGGGTAAGGGTAAGTGTTACGGTTAGGGTTAGGGTTAGGGTTAGGTTTATTAGTTAGGGTTAGGTTAGGGTTAGGGTTAGGGTAAGGGTTAGGGTTAGGGTTAGGGTAAGGTAAGGGTTAGGGTTAGGTTTAGGGTTAGGTTTAGGGTTAAGGTTAGGGTAAAGGTAAGGGTTAGGGTGAGGGTTAGGGTAAGGGTAAGTGTTGGGGTTAGAGTTAGGGTTAGGGTAAGTGTAAGTGTTAGGGTTAGGGTTAGCTTTAGGGTTCGTGTTGGAGTTAAGGTTAGGGTTAGGGTTAGGTGAAGGGTAAGGTTTAGGGTTAGGGTTAGGGTTATTAGTTAGGGTTGGGGTTAGGGTTAGGATTAGGGTTAGGGTTAGGGTTAGGGTTAGGGTTCGGGTTAGGCTGAGGGTAAGGGTTAGGGTTAGGGTTAGGGTTAGGTTTAGGGTTAGGGTTTGGGTAAGGGTAAGGTTAAGGGTAAGGTTTAGGGTTAGGGTTAGGGTAAAGGTAAGGTTTAGGTTTAGGGTTAGGGTTAGGGTTAAGGTTAGGGTAAGGGTAAGGATTAGGGTTAGGGTTAGGATTAGGGTCAGGGTTAGGTTAAGGGTTAGGGTTAGGGTTAGGGTTAGGGTTAGGGGTTAGGTTTAGGGTTAGGGTAAGCGTAAGGATTAGGGTTAGGGTTAGGGTTAAGGTTAGGGTTAGGGTAAGGGTTAGGGTTAGGGTTAGTGTTAGGGTTAGGGTTATGGGTACGGTTAGGGTTAGGGTAAGGTTAAGGGTTAGGGTTAGGATTAGGGTTAGGGTTAGGGTAAGGGTTAGGGTTAGGGTTAGGCTTAGGGTTAAGTTTACGGTTAGGGTTAGGGTAACTGTAAGGATTAGGGTTAGGGTTAGGTTTAGGCGTTAGGGTTAGTGTTAGGGTAAGGTTTACGGTTAGGTTTAGGGTTAGGTTAAGGGTAAGAGTTAGGGTTAGGGTTAGGTTTAGGGTTAGGGCAAGGGTAAGGGTTAGGGTTAGGTATAGGGGTAAGGTTAGGTTTTGGGTTAGGGTTAGGTTTAGGGTTAGGGTAAGGGTGAGGGTTAGGGTTAAGGTTAGGGTTAGGGTATTGTTAAGGGTTAGGGTTAGGGGTTAGGGTTAGGGTTAGGGTTAGGTTAAGGGTTAGGGTTAGGTTTAGGGTTAGGGTTAGGGTTAGGGTTAAGGTTAGGGTTAGGGTATTGGTAAGGGTTAGGGTTAGGGGTTAGGGTTAGGGTTAGGGTTAGGTTAAGGGTTAGGGTTAGGTTTAGGGTTAGGGATAGGGTTAGGGTTAAGGTTAGGGTTAGGGTATGGTAAGGGTTAGGGTTAGGGGTTAGGGTGAGGTTTAGGTTAAGGGTTAGGGTTTGGTTTAGGGTTCGGTTTAGGGTTAGGGTAACTGTAAGGGTTAAGGATAGGGTTAGGGTTAGGATTAAGGTTAGGGTTATGGTTAGGGTAAGGGTAAGTGTTAGGGTTACTGTTAGGGTTAGGGTTAGGGTTAGGGTTAGGGTAAGTGTTAGGGTTAGGGTGAGGATTAGGGCTAGGGATAGAGTTAAGTTTAGGGTTAGGGTTAGGTTCAGGGTAACGGTTAGGGTTTGGGTTAGGGTTAGTGGTTAGGTTTAGGGTTAGGGTTAGGGTTAGGGTAAGGGTGAGGTTTAGGTTTAGGGTTAGGGTTCGGGTAAGGGTAAGTGTTAGGGTTAGGGTTAGGGTTATTAGTTAGGGTTATGGTTAGGGTTAGGGATAGGGTAACGGTTAGGATTAGGGTTAGGGTTAGGGTAAGAGTAAGAGTTAACGTTAGGGTTAGGGTTAGGTTTAGGGTTAGGGTTAGGGTAAGGGTAAGGGTTATTGTTAGGGTTAAGGTTAGGGTTAGGGTAAGGGTAAGTGTTAGGGTTAGGATTAGGGTTAGGTTTAAGGGTAAGGTTAGGGTTGAGTTAAGGGTAAGATTTAGGGTTAGGGTTAGGGTTATTATCAAGGGTTAGGGTTAGGGTAAGTGTTAGGTTAGGGTTAAGGTTAGGGTTAGGGTAAGAGTAAGGGTTAGGGTTAGGGTTAGGGGTTAGTGTTAGGATTAGGGTAAGGGTTACGGTTAGGTTTAGGGTTAGGGTTAGGTTAAGGGTAAGGATTAGAGTTAGGGTTAGGTTTAGGGTTAAGTTTATGGTTAAGATTAGGGTTACGATTAGGGTAAGGGTAAGGGTTAGGGTTAGGCTTAGGGTTACGTTAGAGTAAGGGTTAGGGTTAGGGTTAGGGTTAGGGTTAGGTTTAGGGTTAGGGTTAGGGTAAGGGTAAGGGTTAGGGTTAGGGTTATGGTTAGGTTTAGGGTAAGTGTTAGGGTTGGGGTAAGCGTAAGGTTTAGGGTTAAGGTTACGGTTAAGGTTAGGGTTAAGGTTGGGGTTAGGGTTAGGGTTAGGGTTAGGTTTAGGGTAAGGGTAAGGGTTAGGGTTAGGGATAGGGGTAGGGTTAGTGTTTTGGTTAGGGTTAGGTTTAGGGTTAGGGTAAGGTTAACGGTTAGGTTTAGTGTTAGTGTTAAGGTTAGGGTTAGGGTGTTGGTAATGGTTAGGGTTATGGTTAGGGGTTAAGGTTAGTGTTAGCGTTAGGGTAAGGATTAGGGTTGGGATTAGGGTTAGGGTTAGGGTTAGGGTAAGGGTAAGGGTTAGGGTTAGGGTTAGTTTTAGTGATAGGTTAAGGGTAAGGGTTAGGGTTAGGGTTAGAGTTAAGGTTAGGGGTAGGGTTAGGGTTAGGGTTAGGGATAGGTTTAGGGTTAGGTTAAGGGTAAGGGTTAGGGTTAGGGTTACGGTTAGGGTAAGTGTTAGGGTTAGGGTTAGTGTTAGGGTTAGGGTTAGGGTAAGGGTTAGGTTTAGTGTTAGAGTAAGGGTAAGTGTTAGGGTTAAGGTTAGGGTTAGAGTTAGGGTTTGGGTTAGGGTTAGGTTTAGGTTTAGGTTTAGGAGAAGTGTAAGTGTTAGGGTTAGGGT
>JANJXV010000975.1:125000-137500 GCA_024803745.1 Megascapheus bottae | reverse complement strand
AGGGTAAGGGTAAGGATTAGGGTTAGGGTTAGGGTTAGGGTTAAGGGTAGGGTTAGAGTTAGGGTAAGGTTAAGGGTTAGGGTTAGGGCTAGGCTTAGGGTTTGGTTTAGGCTTAGGTTAAGGGTAAGGGTTAGGGTTAGGCTTAGGGTTAGGGTTAGGATTTGGGTTAGGGTTAGGTTTAGGGTTGGGGTTAGGGTAAGGGTAAGGGTTAGGGTTAGGGTTAGGGTTAGGGGTTAGGTTAGGGTTAGGGTTAGGGTAAGGGTAAGGGTTAGGGTTAGGATTAGGTTTATTAGTTAGGGTTAGGATTAGGGTTAGGGTTAGGGTAAGGGTTAGGGTTAGGGTTAAGTTTAGGGTTAGGGTAAGGGTAAGGGTTAGGGTTAGGGTTAGGTTTAGGTTTAGGGTTAGGGTTAGGGTAAGGGTAAGGGTTAGGGTAAGGGTTAGGGTTAGGGTAAGGGTAAGTGTTAGGGTTAGGGTTAGGGTTAGGGTAAGGGTAAGTGTTAGGGTTAGGGTTAGCTTTAGGGTTCGTGTTGGAGTTAAGGTTAGGGTTAGGGTTAGGTGAAGGGTAAGGTTTAGGGTTAGGGTTAGGCTTATTAGTTAGGGTTTGGGTTAGGGTTAGGATTAGGGTAAGGGTTATGGTTAGGGTTAGGGTTCGGGTTAGGCTGAGGGTAAGGGTTAGGGTTAGGGTTAGGTTTAGGGTTAGGGTTTGGGTAAGGGTAAGGGTAAGGGTAAGGTTTAGGGTTAGGGTTAGGGTAAAGGTAAGGTTTAGGTTTAGGGTTTGGATTAGGGTTAAGGTTAGGGTAAGGGTAAGGATTAGGGTTAGGGTTAGGATTAGGGTCAGGGTTAGGTTAAGGGTTAGGGTTAGGGTTAGGGGTTAGGTTTAGGGTTAGGGTAAGCGTAAGGATTAGGGTTAGGGTTAGGGTTAAGGTTAGGTTTAGGGTAAGGGTTAGGGTTAGGGTTAGGGTTAGGGTTAGGGGTACGGTTAGGGTTAGGGTAAGGTTAAGGGTTAGGGTTAGGATTAGGGTTAGGGTTAGGATTAGGGTTAGGGTTAGGGTTAGGCTTAGGGTTAAGTTTACGGTTAGCTTTAGGGTAACTGTAAGGATTAGGGTTAGGGTTAGGTTTAGGCGTTAGGGTTAGTGTTAGGGTAAGGTTTACGGTTAGGTTTAGGGTTAGGTTAAGGGTAAGAGTTAGGGTTAGGGTTAGGGCAAGGGTAAGGGTTAGGGTTAGGTATAGGGGTAGGGTTAGGGTTTGGGTTAGGGTTAGGTTTAGGGTTAGGGTAAGGGTGAGGGTTAGGGTTAGGGGTTAGGGTTAGGGTTAGGGTTAGGGGTTAGGGTTAGGGTTAGGGTTACGGTTAGGGTTAGGTTAAGGGTAAGGTTAGGGTTAGGGTTAGGGTTAGGGTTAGGGTTAGGGTTAGGTTAAGGGTAAGGTTAGGGTATTGGTAAGGGTTAGCGTTAGGGTTAGAGTTAGGGTTAGGGTTAGAGTAAGAGTAAGAGTTAGGGTTAGGTTTAGGGTTACGGTTAGGGTTAGGGTTAGGTTTTGGGTTAGATTAAGGATAAGGGTTAGGGATAGGTTTAGGGTTAGGGTTAAGGTTAGGGTAAGGGTAAGGGTCAGGGTTAGGGTTAGGGTTTGGGTTTGGGTTAGGGTTACGTTTAGGGTTAGGGTAAGGGTAAGGGTTAGGGTTAGGGATAGGGTTAGGGTTAAGTTTAGGGTTAGGGTTAGGGTAAGGGTAAGTGTTAGGGTTAGGCTTAGGGTTAGGGTTAGGGTTAGGGTTAGAGTTAGGGTTAAGGTTAGCGTTAGGATTAGGGTAAGGGTAAGTGTTAGGGTTAGGCTTAGGTTTAGGGTTAGGGTAAGGGTTAGGTTTGGGTTAGGATTAGGGTTAGGGTTAGAGTTAAGGTTCGGGTTAGGGTTAGGGTCAGAGTAAGGGTTAGGGTTAGGGTTAGGATTATTAGTTAGGGTTAGCGGTAGTGTTAGGGACAGGGTAAAGGTTAGGATTAGTGTTAGGGTTAGGTTAAGAGTAAGGGTTAAGGTTATGGTTAGGGTTAGGTTTAGGGTTACGGTTAGGGTAAGGGTAAGGTTTAGTGTTAGGGTTAGGGTTAGGGTTATGGTAAGGGTAAGTGTTAGGGTTAGGGTTAGGGTTAGGGTTAAGGTTAGGGTTAGGGTTAGGGTAAGGGTAAGGGTTAGGGTTAGGGTTAGGGTTATGTTTAGAGTTGGGGTTAGGGTAAGGGTAAGGGTAAGTGTTAGGGTTAGGGTAAGGGTAAGTGTTACGGTTAGGGTTAGGGTTAGGGTTTGGTTTACAGTAAAGTTTAGGGTTTGGGTTAGGTTTAGGGTTAAGTTTAGGGTTAAGGTTAGGGTTAAGGTTGGGGTTAGGGTTAGGGTTAGGGTTAGGTTAAGGGTAAGGGTTAGGGTTTCGGGTAGGGTTAGGGTTTGGGTTAGGGTTAGGTTTAGGGTTAGGGTAAGGGTTAGGGTTAGGGTTAGGGTTAGGGTTAAGGTTAGGGTTAGGGTAAGGGTACGGTTTAGGGTTAGGGTTAGGATTTGGGTTTGGGTTAGGGGAGGGATTAGGGTTAGGGTTACTGTTAGGGTTTGGATTAGGTTTAGGGTTAGGGTAAGGGTAAGGTTTAGGGTTAGGTTTAGGGTTAGGTTTTAGGTTAGGGTTAGGGTAAGGGTAAGGGTTAGTGTTAGGGTTAGGGTTTGGGGTTAGGGTTAGGGTTAGCGTTAGGGTTAGGTTTAGAGTTAGGGTTAGGGTTAAGTTTAGGGTTACGTTTCGGGTTACGGTTAGTGTAAGGGTAAGGGTTAGGGTTAGGGTTAGGGTTAGGGTTAGGGTTAGGGGAAGGTTTAGGGTTAGGGTTAGGGTTAGCGTTAGGATTAGGGTTAGGATTAGGGTTAGGGGAAGGGTTAGGGTTAGGGTTAGGGTTAAGGTTAGGGTTAGGGTTAGGGTTAGGGTTATGTTAAGTGTAAGGGTTAAGGTTAGTGTTTTGGTTAGGGTTAGGATTAGGGTTAGGTTTAGGGTTAGGGTTAGGATAAGGGTTAGGGTTAGGGTTAGGGTAAGTTTTATGGTAAGGGTAAGGGTTAGGATTAGGGTTATGGTTAGGGTTAGGGTTAAGTTTAGGGTTAGGGTTAGCTTTAGGGCTAGGGTTAGTGTTAGGGTAAGGGTAAGGGTAAGAGTTTGGGTTAGGGTTAGGTGTTAGGTTTAGGGTTAGGGTGAGGGTTAGGGTAAGGGTTAGGGTTAGGGTTAAGGTTAGGGTTAGGGTTAGGGTAAGGGTAAGTATTAGGGTTTGGGTTAGGGATACGGTAAGGGTAAGGGTTAGAGTTAGGGTTAGGTTAGGGTAAGGGTAAGGTTAGTGTTAGGGTTAGGGTTAGTGTTAGGTTGAAGGTTATTGTTAGGGTTAGGGAAGGGTTAGGGTTAGGGTAAGGGTTACGGTTAGGGTTAGGCTTAGGTTAGGGTTTGAGTTAGGGTTAGGTTTAGGGTTAGGGTAACGGCAAGAGTTAGGGTTACGTTTAGGGTTACGGGTTAGGGTTATTTTTAGGGTTAGGGTAAGGGTTAGGGTTGGGGTTAGGGTTAGGGTAAGGGTTAGGGTTAGGGTTAGGGTTAGGGTTAGGTTTAGGGTTACGGATTGCGTAAGGGTAAGGGTTCGGGTTCGGGTTAGGGTTAGGGTTAAGGTTAGGGTTAGGGTTAGGGTAAGGGTAAGGGTTAAGATTAGGGTTAGGGTTAGCGTAAGGGTAAGGGTTAGGATTAGGGTTAGGGTTAGGGTTACGGTTTGGGTTAGGGTTAGGTTTAGGGTTAGGGTTAGGGTAAGGGTTAGGGTTAGGGTTAGGGTTAGTGTTAGGGTGAAGGTTAGGGTTAGGATTAGGTTAAGGGTAAGGGTTAAGGTTAGTGTTAAGGTTAGGGTTAGGGTTCGGTTTAGGGTTAGTGTTAGGGTAAGGGTAAGGTTTAGGGTTAGGGTAAGGATTAGGTTTAGGGTTAGGGTTAGTGTTAGGGTAAGGGTTAAGATTAGGGTTAGGGTTAGGGTAAGGGTTAGGGTTATGGTTAGGGTTAGTGTTAGGGTAAGGTAAGGGTTAGGATTAGGGTCAGGTTTAGGTTTAGGGTTAGGGTAAGGGTAAGGGTTAGGGTTAGGGTTAGGTTTAGGGTTAGGGTTCGGGTTAGGGTTACTGTAAGGTTAAGGGTTAAGGTTAGGATTAGGGTAAGGGTTAGGGTTAGGGTTATGGTTAGTTTTAGGGTTAGGTTTAGGGTTAGGGTTAGTGTAAGGGTTAGGGTTAGGGTTAGGGTTAGGGTTAGGGTTAAGGTTAGGGTAAGGGTTAGGGTTAGGGTTAGGGTTAAGGTTAGGGTAAGGGTTAGGGTAAGGGTTAGGGTTAGGGTTAGGGTTAGGTTTAGGGTTAGGGTTAGGGTAAGGGTTAGGGTTAGGGTAAGGGTTAGGGTTAGGGTTAGGGATAGGGGTTAGGTTTAGGGTTAGGGTAAGCGTAAGGGTTAGGGTTAGGCTTAGGGTTAAGTTTCGGGTTAGGGTTAGGTTAACTGTAAGGGTTAGGGTTAGGGTTAGGGTTAGGGGTTAGTGTTAGGATTAGGGTAAGGGTTACGGTTAGGTTTAGGGTTAGGGTTAGGTTAAGGGTAAGGATTAGAGTTAGGGTTAGGTTTAGGGTTAAGTTTATGGTTAAGATTAGGGTTACGATTAGGGTAAGGGTAAGGGTTAGGGTTAGGCTTAGGGTTACGTTAGAGTAAGGGTTAGGGTTAGGGTTAGGGTTAGGGTTAGGTTTAGGGTTAGGGTTAGGGTAAGGGTAAGGGTTAGGGTTAGGGTTATGGTTAGGTTTAGGGTAAGTGTTAGGGTTGGGGTAAGCGTAAGGTTTAGGGTTAAGGTTACGGTTAAGGTTAGGGTTAAGGTTGGGGTTAGGGTTAGGGTTAGGGTTAGGTTTAGGGTAAGGGTAAGGGTTAGGGTTAGGGATAGGGGTAGGGTTAGTGTTTTGGTTAGGGTTAGGTTTAGGGTTAGGGTAAGGTTAACGGTTAGGTTTAGTGTTAGTGTTAAGGTTAGGGTTAGGGTGTTGGTAATGGTTAGGGTTATGGTTAGGGGTTAAGGTTAGTGTTAGCGTTAGGGTAAGGATTAGGGTTGGGATTAGGGTTAGGGTTAGGGTTAGGGTAAGGGTAAGGGTTAGGGTTAGGGTTAGTTTTAGTGATAGGTTAAGGGTAAGGGTTAGGGTTAGGGTTAGAGTTAAGGTTAGGGGTAGGGTTAGGGTTAGGGTTAGGGATAGGTTTAGGGTTAGGTTAAGGGTAAGGGTTAGGGTTAGGGTTACGGTTAGGGTAAGTGTTAGGGTTAGGGTTAGTGTTAGGGTTAGGGTTAGGGTAAGGGTTAGGTTTAGTGTTAGAGTAAGGGTAAGTGTTAGGGTTAAGGTTAGGGTTAGAGTTAGGGTTTGGGTTAGGGTTAGGTTTAGGTTTAGGTTTAGGAGAAGTGTAAGTGTTAGGGTTAGGGTTATTAGTTAGGGTTAGGGTTAGGGTTAGGTTTAGGGTAAGGGTAAGGGTTAGGGAAGGGATAGGGGTAGGGTTAGGGTTTTGGTTAGGGTTAGTTTAGGGTTAGGGTAAGGGTAAGGGTTAGGTTTAGGGTTACGGTTAAGGTTAGGGTTAGGGTGTTGGTAATGATTAGCGTTAGGATTAGGGCTTAGGGTTAGTGATAGGTTAAGGGTAAGGGTTAGGGTAAGGGTTAGGGTTAAGGTTCGGGTTAGGATTAGTGTAAGGGTAAGCGTTAGGGTTAGGGTTAGGTTTAGGGTTTGGGTTAGGGTTAGGGTTAGGGTAAGGGTAAGGGTTAGGGATAGGGTTAGGGTTAGGATAAGAGTAAGTGTTAGGTTTAGGGTTAGCGGTAGGGTTCGGTTAGAGTTAAGGTTAGGGTTAGGTGAAGGGTAAGGTTTAGGTTTAGAGTTAGGGTTATTAGTTAGGGTTTCGGTTAGGGTTAGGGTAAGGGTTAGGGTTAGGATTAGAGTTAGGGTGAGGGTGAGGGTAAGGGTTAGGGTTAGGGTTGCGGTTAGGGTTAGGTTTAGGGTTAGGGTTAGGGTAAGGGTAAGGGTAAGTGTTAGCATTAGGGTTAGGTTTAGGGTAAGGGTTAGGGTTAGGGTTAGGGTTAGGGTTTGGGTTAGGTTTAGGGTTAGGGTAAGCATAAGGGTTAGGGTTAGTGTTAGGGTTAGGGTTAAGGTTAGGGTTAGGATAAGGGTAAGGTTTAGGTTAGGGTTAGGGGTTAGGGTTAGGGTTAGGGTTAGGGTAAGGGTTAGTTTTAGGGTTAGGCTTAGGGTTAAGTTTAGGGTTAGGCTTAGGGTAACTGTAAGGGTTAGGTTTAGGGTTAGCGTTAGGGTTTAGGTTTAGGGTTAGGGTAAGGGTTACGGTTAGGTTTAGGGTTAGGGTTAGGTTAAGTGTAAGGGTTAGGTTTAGGGTTAGGTTTAGTGTTAGGTTTAGAGATAGGGTAAGGTAAGGGTTATTGTTAGGGTTAGGGTTAAGGTTAGGGTTAAGGTTAGGTTTAGGATTAGGGTAAGGGTAAGGTTTAGGGTTAGGCTTAGGGTTACGTTAGAGTAATGGTTAGAGTTAGTGTTAAGGTTAAGTTTAGGTTTAGGGTTAGGGTAAGGGTAAGGGTTAGGGTTAGGGTTAGGGTTATGGTTAGGTTTAGGGTAAGGGTTAGGGTTAGTGTTAGGTTTAAGGTTAGTGTTAAGGTTGAGGTTAGGGTTAGGGTTAGCGTTAGGGTTGGGGTTAGGGTTAGGGTGAGGGTAAGGGTTAGGGTTAGGGGCAGGGGTAGGGTTAGAGCTTGGGTTACGGTTAGGTTTAGGGTTAGGGTAAGGGTAAGTGTTAGGGTTAGGGTTAGGGTTATGGCTAAGGGTAGGTTTAGGATATTGGTAAGGGTTAGCGTTAGGGTTAGGGGTTAGGGTTAGTGTTAGGGTAAGGGTAAGGGTTAGGGTTAGGTTAAGGGTTATTAGTTAGGGTTAGAGTTAGGGTTAGGGTTAGGGTAACAGTTAGGGTTATGGTTAGGGTTAGGGTAAGGTAAGGGTTAGGGTTAGGGTTAGGGTTAGGTTTAGGATTAGGGTTAGGGTAAGGGTAAGGGTTAGGGATAGGGTTAGGGTTAGGGTAAGGGTAAGTGTTACGGTTAGGGTTAGGGTTAGGGTTAGGTTTATTAGTTAGGGTTAGGTTAGGGTTAGGGTTAGGGTAAGGGTTAGGGTTAGGGTTAGGGTAAGGTAAGGGTTAGGGTTAGGTTTAGGGTTAGGTTTAGGGTTAAGGTTAGGGTAAAGGTAAGGGTTAGGGTGAGGGTTAGGGTAAGGGTAAGTGTTGGGGTTAGAGTTAGGGTTAGGGTAAGTGTAAGTGTTAGGGTTAGGGTTAGCTTTAGGGTTCGTGTTGGAGTTAAGGTTAGGGTTAGGGTTAGGTGAAGGGTAAGGTTTAGGGTTAGGGTTAGGGTTATTAGTTAGGGTTGGGGTTAGGGTTAGGATTAGGGTTAGGGTTAGGGTTAGGGTTAGGGTTCGGGTTAGGCTGAGGGTAAGGGTTAGGGTTAGGGTTAGGGTTAGGTTTAGGGTTAGGGTTTGGGTAAGGGTAAGGTTAAGGGTAAGGTTTAGGGTTAGGGTTAGGGTAAAGGTAAGGTTTAGGTTTAGGGTTAGGGTTAGGGTTAAGGTTAGGGTAAGGGTAAGGATTAGGGTTAGGGTTAGGATTAGGGTCAGGGTTAGGTTAAGGGTTAGGGTTAGGGTTAGGGTTAGGGTTAGGGGTTAGGTTTAGGGTTAGGGTAAGCGTAAGGATTAGGGTTAGGGTTAGGGTTAAGGTTAGGGTTAGGGTAAGGGTTAGGGTTAGGGTTAGTGTTAGGGTTAGGGTTATGGGTACGGTTAGGGTTAGGGTAAGGTTAAGGGTTAGGGTTAGGATTAGGGTTAGGGTTAGGGTAAGGGTTAGGGTTAGGGTTAGGCTTAGGGTTAAGTTTACGGTTAGGGTTAGGGTAACTGTAAGGATTAGGGTTAGGGTTAGGTTTAGGCGTTAGGGTTAGTGTTAGGGTAAGGTTTACGGTTAGGTTTAGGGTTAGGTTAAGGGTAAGAGTTAGGGTTAGGGTTAGGTTTAGGGTTAGGGCAAGGGTAAGGGTTAGGGTTAGGTATAGGGGTAAGGTTAGGTTTTGGGTTAGGGTTAGGTTTAGGGTTAGGGTAAGGGTGAGGGTTAGGGTTAAGGTTAGGGTTAGGGTATTGTTAAGGGTTAGGGTTAGGGGTTAGGGTTAGGGTTAGGGTTAGGTTAAGGGTTAGGGTTAGGTTTAGGGTTAGGGTTAGGGTTAGGGTTAAGGTTAGGGTTAGGGTATTGGTAAGGGTTAGGGTTAGGGGTTAGGGTTAGGGTTAGGGTTAGGTTAAGGGTTAGGGTTAGGTTTAGGGTTAGGGATAGGGTTAGGGTTAAGGTTAGGGTTAGGGTATGGTAAGGGTTAGGGTTAGGGGTTAGGGTGAGGTTTAGGTTAAGGGTTAGGGTTTGGTTTAGGGTTCGGTTTAGGGTTAGGGTAACTGTAAGGGTTAAGGATAGGGTTAGGGTTAGGATTAAGGTTAGGGTTATGGTTAGGGTAAGGGTAAGTGTTAGGGTTACTGTTAGGGTTAGGGTTAGGGTTAGGGTTAGGGTAAGTGTTAGGGTTAGGGTGAGGATTAGGGCTAGGGATAGAGTTAAGTTTAGGGTTAGGGTTAGGTTCAGGGTAACGGTTAGGGTTTGGGTTAGGGTTAGTGGTTAGGTTTAGGGTTAGGGTTAGGGTTAGGGTAAGGGTGAGGTTTAGGTTTAGGGTTAGGGTTCGGGTAAGGGTAAGTGTTAGGGTTAGGGTTAGGGTTATTAGTTAGGGTTATGGTTAGGGTTAGGGATAGGGTAACGGTTAGGATTAGGGTTAGGGTTAGGGTAAGAGTAAGAGTTAACGTTAGGGTTAGGGTTAGGTTTAGGGTTAGGGTTAGGGTAAGGGTAAGGGTTATTGTTAGGGTTAAGGTTAGGGTTAGGGTAAGGGTAAGTGTTAGGGTTAGGATTAGGGTTAGGTTTAAGGGTAAGGTTAGGGTTGAGTTAAGGGTAAGATTTAGGGTTAGGGTTAGGGTTATTATCAAGGGTTAGGGTTAGGGTAAGTGTTAGGTTAGGGTTAAGGTTAGGGTTAGGGTAAGAGTAAGGGTTAGGGTTAGGGTTAGGATTAGGATTAGGTTAGTGATAGGGTTAGGGTAAGAGTAAGGGTTAGGGTTAGGGTTAGGGTTAAGGTTAGGGTTACGGTTAGGGTAAGGTTAAGGTTTAGGGTTAGGGTTAAGGTTAGGGTAAGTGTAAGGGTTAGGATTAGGGTTAGGGTTACGGGTTGGGGTTAGTGTTAGGGTTAGGGTAAGGGTAAGGTTTTGGCTTAGGGTAACTGTAATGGTTAGGGTTAGGGTTAGGGTTAGGGGTTATTGTTAGGGTAAAGGTTACTGTTAGGTTTAGGGTTAGGGTTAGGTTAAGGGTAAGGGTTAGGGTTAGATTTAGGGGTAGGTTAAGGGTTAGGGTTAGGGTAAGGTAAGGGTTATTGTTAGGGTTAGGGTTAAGGTTAGGGTTAAGGTTAGGGTTAGGATTAGGGTAAGGGTAAGGGTTAGGCTTAGGCTTAGGGTTACGTTAGAGTAAGAGTTAGGGTTAGGGTTAGGTTTAGGGTTAGGGTTAGGGTAAGGGTAAGGGTTAGGTGTAGGGTTATGGTTAGGTTTAGGGTAAGGGTTAGCGTTAGGGTAAGGGTTAGCCCTAGGGTAAGGGTAAGGGTTAGTGTTAGGGTTAGGGTTAAGGTTAGGGTTAAGGTTGGGGTTAGGGTTAGGGTTAGCGTTAGGGTTAGGGTTAGGGTAAGGGTAGGGGTTAGGGTTAGGGGTAGGGGTAGGTTAGGGTTTGGGTTAGGGTTAGGTTTAGGGTTAGGGTTAGGTTAAGGGTAAGGTTAGGGTATTGGTAAGTGTTAGCGTTAGGGTTAGAGTTAGGGTTAGGGTTAGAGTAAGAGTAAGAGTTAGGGTTAGGTTTAGGGTTACAGTTAGGGTTAGGGTTAGGGTAAGGGTAAGGGTTAGGGTTAGGGTTAGGTTTTGGGTTAGATTAAGGATAAGGGTTAGGGTTAGGTTTAGGATTAGGGTTAAGGTTAGGGTAAGGGTAAGGGTTAGGGTTAGGGTTAGGGTTTGGGTTTGGGTTTGGGTTACGTTTAGGGTTAGGGTAAGGGTAAGGGTTAGGGTTAGGGATAGGGTTAGGGTTAAGGTTAGGGTTAGGGTTAGGGTAAGGGTAAGTGTTAGGGTTAGGCTTAGGGTTAGGGTTAGGGTTAGGGTTAGAGTTAGGGTTAAGGTTAGCGTTAGGATTAGGGTAAGTGTAAGTGTTAGGGTTAGGCTTAGGTTTAGGGTTAGGGTAAGGGTTAGGTTTGGGTTAGGATTAGGGTTAGGGTTAGAGTTAAGGTTCGGGTTAGGGTTAGGGTCAGAGTAAGGGTTAGGGTTAGGGTTAGGATTATTCGTTAGGGTTAGCGGTAGTGTTAGGGACAGGGTAAAGTTTAGGATTAGCGTTAGGGTTAGGTTAAGAGTAAGGGTTAAGGTTATGGTTAGGGTTAGGTTTAGGGTTACGGTTAGGGTAAGGGTAAGGTTTAGAGTTAGGGTTAGGGTTAGGGTTATGGTAAGGGTAAGTGTTAGGGTTAGGGTTAGGGTTAGGGTTAAGGTTTGGGTTAGGGTTAGGGTAAGGGTAAGGGTTAGGGTTAGGGTTAGGGTTATGTTTAGAGTTGGGGTTAGGGTAAGGGTAAGGGTAAGTGTTAGGGTTAGGGTAAGGGTAAGTGTTAGGGTTAGGGTTAGGGTTAGGGTTTGGGTTACAGTAAAGGTTAGGGTTTGGGTTAGGTTTAGGGTTAAGTTTAGGGTTAAGGTTAGGGTTAAGGTTGGGGTTAGGGTTAGGGTTAGGGTTAGGTTAAGGGTAAGGGTTAGGGTTTGGGGTAGGGTTAGTGTTTGGGTTAGGGTTAGGTTTAGGGTTAGGGTAAGGGTTAGGGTTAGGGTTAGGGTTAGGGTTAAGGTTAGGGTTAGGGTAAGGGTACGGTTTAGGGTTAGGGTTAGGATTTGGGTTTGGGTTAGGGGAAGGATTAGGGTTAGGGTTACTGTTAGGGTTTGGGTTAGGTTTAGGGTTAGGGTAAGGGTAAGGTTTAGGGTTAGGGTTAGGGTTAGGTTTTAGGTTAGGGTTAGGGTAAGGGTAAGGGTTAGTGTTAGGGTTAGGGTTTGGGGTTAGGGTTAGGGTTAGCGTTAGGGTTAAGTTTAGAGTTAGGGTTAGGGTTAAGTTTAGGGTTACGTTTCGGGTTACGGTTAGTGTAAGGGTAAGGGTTAGGGTTAGGGTTAGGGTTAGGGGAAGGTTTAGGGTTAGGGTTAGGGTTAGCGTTAGGATTAGGGTTAGGATTAGGGTTAGGGGAAGGGTTAGGGTTAGGGTTAGGGTTAGGGTTAAGGTTAGGGTTAGGGTTAGGGTTATGTTAAGTGTAAGGGTTAAGGTTAGTGTTTTGGTTAGGGTTAGGATTAGGGTTAGGTTTAGGGTTAGGGTTAGGATAAGGGTTAGGGTTAGGGTTAGGGTAAGTTTTATGGTAAGGGTAAGGGTTAGGATTAGGGTTATGGTTACGGTTAGGGTTAAGTTTAGGGTTAGGGTTAGGTTTAGGGTTAGGCTTAGGGTTAGGGTAAGGGTAAGGGTAAGAGTTTGGGTTAGGGTTAGGTGTTAGGTTTAGGGTAAGGGTGAGGGTTAGGGTAAGGTTTAGGGTTAGGGTTAAGGGTAGGGTTAGGGTTAGGGTAAGGGTAAGTATTAGGGTTTGGGTTAGGGATACGGTAAGGCTAAGGGTTAGAGTTAGGGTTAGGTTAGGATAAGGGTAAGGTTAGTGTTAGGGTTAGGGTTAGTGTTAGGGTGAAGGTTATTGTTAGGGTTAGGGTAAGGGTTAGGGTTAGGGTAAGGGTTACGGTTAGGGTTAGGCTTAGGTTAGGGTTTGAATTAGGGTTAGGTTTAGGGTTAGGGTAACGGCAAGAGTTAGGGTTACGTTTAGGGTTACAGGTTAGGGTTATTTTTAGGGTTAGGGTAAGGGTTAGGGTTAGGGTTAGGGTTAGGGTAAGGGTTAGGGTTAGGGTTAGGGTTAGGTTTAGGGTTACGGATTGCGTAAGGGTAAGGGTTCGGGTTCGGGTTAGGGTTAGGGTTAAGGTTAGGGTTAGGGTTAGGGTAAGGGTAAGGGTTAAGATAAGGGTTAGGGTTAGCGTAAGGGTAAGGGTTAGGATTAGGGTTAGGGTTAGGGTTACGGTTTGGGTTAGGGTTAGGTTTAGGGTTAGGGTTAGGGTAAGGGTTAGGGTTAGGGTTAGGGTTAGTGTTAGGGTGAAGGTTAGGGTTAGGATTAGGTTAAGGGTAAGGGTTAAGGTTAGTGTTAAGGTTAGGGTTAGGGTTCGGTTTAGGGTTAGTGTTAGGGTAAGGGTAAGGTTTAGGGTTAGGGTAAGGATTAGGTT
Organism: Megascapheus bottae; assembly: GCA_024803745.1. Taxonomy (NCBI): domain Eukaryota; kingdom Metazoa; phylum Chordata; class Mammalia; order Rodentia; family Geomyidae; genus Megascapheus; species Megascapheus bottae. The sequence goes on along the minus strand of JANJXV010000975.1, from coordinate 125,092 downwards.
TAGGGTTAGGGTTAGTGTTAGGGTAAGGGTTAAGATTAGGGTTAGGGTTAGGGTAAGGGTTAGGGTTAGGGTTAGGGTTAGTGTTAGGGTAA
>JANJXV010000975.1:105000-107500 GCA_024803745.1 Megascapheus bottae | reverse complement strand
GTTAGGATTAGGTTAAGGGTAAGGGTTAAGTTTAGTGTTAAGGTTAGGGTTAGGGTTCGGTTTAGGGTTAGTGTTAGGGTAAGGGTAAGGTTTAGCGTTAGGGTAAGGATTAGGTTTAGGGTTAGGATTAGTGTTAGGGTAAGGGTTAAGATTAGGGTTAGGGTTAGGTTAAGGGTTAGGGTTAGGGTTAGGGTTAGTGTTAGGGTAAGGTAAGGGTTAGGATTAGGGTTAGGTTTAGGTTTAGGGTTAGGGTAAGGGTAAGGGTTAGGGTTAGGGTTAGGGTTAGGTTTAGGGTTAGGGTTCGGGTTAGGGTTACTGTAAGGTTAAGGGTTAGGGTTAGGATTAGGGTAAGGGTTAGGGTTAGGGTTATGGTTAGTTTTAGGGTTAGGTTTAGGGTTAGGGTTAGTGTAAGGGTTAGGGTTAGGGTTAGGGTTAGGGTTAAGGTTAGGGTAAGGTTTAGGGTAAGGGTTAAGGTTAGGGTTAGGGTTAAGGTTAGGGTAAGGGTTAGGGTAAGGGTTAGTGTTAGGGTTAGGGTTAGGTTTAGGGTTAGGGTTAGGGTAAGGGTTAGGGTTAGGGTAAGGGTTAGGGTTAGGGTTAGGGATAGGGGTTAGGTTTAGGGTTAGGGTAAGCGTAAGGGTTAGGGTTAGGCTTAGGGTTAAGTTTCGGTTTAGGGTTAGGTTAACTGTAAGGGTTAGGGTTAGGGTTAGGGTTAGGGTTAGGGGTTAGTGTTAGGATTAGGGTAAGGGTTACGGTTAGGTTTAGGGTTAGGGTTAGGTTAAGGGTAAGGATTAGAGTTAGGGTTAGGTTTAGGGTTAATGTTATGGTTAAGATTAGGGTTACGATTAGGGTAAGGGTAAGGGTTAGGGTTAGGCTTAGGGTTACGTTAGAGTAAGGGTTAGGGTTAGGGTTAGGGTTAGGGTTAGGTTTAGGGTTAGGGTTAGGGTAAGGGTAAGGTTTAGGGTTAGGGTTATGGTTAGGTTTAGGGTAAGGGTTAGGGTTGGGGTAAGGGTAAGGTTTAGGGTTAGGGTTATGGTTAAGGTTAGGGTTAAGGTTGGGGTTAGGGTTAGGTTTAGGGTTAGGTTTAGGGTAAGGGTAAGGGTTAGGGTTAGGGATAGGGGTAGGGTTAGTGTTTTGGTTAGGGTTAGGTTTAGGGTTAGGGTAAGGGTAACGGTTAGGTTTAGTGTTAGTGTTAAGGTTAGGGTTAGGGTGTTGGTAATGGTTAGGGTTATGGTTGGGGTTAGGGTTAGTGTTAGCGTTAGGGTAAGGATTAGGGTTGGGATTAGGGTTAGGGTTAGGGTTAGGGTAAGGGTAAGGGTTAGGGTTAGGGTTAGGTTTAGTGATAGGTTAAGGGTAAGGGTTAGGGTTAGGGTTAAGTTTAGGGTTAGGGTTAGGTTTAGGGATAGGTTTAGGGTTAGGTTAAGGGTAAGGGTTAGGGTTAGGGTTACGGTTAGGGTAAGGGTTAGGGTTAGGGTTAGTGTTAGGGTTAGGGTTAGGGTAAGGGTTAGGTTTAGTTTTAGAGTAAGGGTAAGTGTTAGGGTTAGGGTTAGGGTTACAGTTAGGGTTTGGGTTAGGGTTAGGTTTAGGGTTAGGTTTTGGAGAAGTGTAAGTGTTAGGGTTAGGGTTAGGGTTATTAGTTAGGGTTAGGTTTAGGGTTAGGTTTAGGGTAAGGGTAAGGGTTAGGGAAGGGATAGGGGTAGGGTTAGGGTTTTTGTTAGGGTTAGGGTAAGGGTAAGGGTTAGGTTTAGTGTTACGGTTAAGGTTAGGGTTAGGGTGTTGGTAATGATTAGGGTTAGGGTTAGGGGTTAGGGTTAGTGATAGGTTAAGGGTAAGGGTTAGTGTAAGGGTTAGGGTTAAGGTTCGGGTTAGGATTAGTGTAAGGGTAAGCGTTAGGGTTAGGGTTAGGTTTAGGGTTTGGGTTAGGGTTAGGGTTAGGGTAAGGGTAAGGGTTAGGGATAGGGTTAGGGTTAGGATAAGAGTAAGTGTTAGGGTTAGGGTTAGGGGTAGGGTTCGGTTAGAATTAAGGTTAGGGTTAGGTGAAGGGTAAGGTTTAGGTTTAGATTTAGGGTTATTAGTTAGGGTTTCGATTAGGGTTAGGGTAAGGGTTAGGTTTAGGATTAGAGTTAGGGTGAGGGTGAGGCTAAGGGTTAGGGTTAGGGTTAGGGTTAGGGTTAGGTTTAGGGTTAGGTTTAGGGTAAGGGTAAGGGTAAGTGTTAGCATTAGGGTTAGGTTTAGGGTAAGGGTTAGGGTTAGGGTTAGGGTTTGGGTTAGGTTTAGGGTTAGGGTAAGCGTAAGGGTTAGGGTTAGTGTTAGGGTTAGGGTTAAGGTTAGTGTTAGGGTAAGGGTAAGGTTTAGGGTTAGGGTTAGGGGTTAGGGTTAGGGTTAGGGTTAGGGTAAGGGTTAGTTTTAGGGTTAGGCTTAGGGTTAAGTTTAGGGTTAGGCTTAGGGTAACTGTAAGGGTTAGGTTTAGGGTTAGCGTTAGGGTTTAGGTTTAGGGTTAGGG
>JANJXV010000975.1:92500-100000 GCA_024803745.1 Megascapheus bottae | reverse complement strand
GTTAGGGTTGGGGTTAGGGTTAGGGTAAGGGTTAGGGTTAGGATTAGAGTTAGGGTGAGGGAGAGGGTAAGGGTTAGGGTTAGGGTTAGGGTTAGGTTTAGGGTTAGGGTTAAGTTTAGGGTTAGGGTAAGGGTAAGGGTTAGGGTTAGGGTTAGGGGTTAGGGTTCGGGTTAGGGTTAGGGTAAGGGTTAGTTTTAGGGTTAGGCTTAGGGTTAAGTTTAGGGTTAGGCTTAGGGTAACTGTAAGGGTTAGTTTTAGGGTTAGCGTTAGAGGTTAGGGTTAGGGTTAGGGTAAGGGTTACGGATAGGCTTAGGTTTAGGGTTAGGTTAAGGGTAAGGGTTAGGTTGAGGGTTAGGTTTAGGATTAGGGTTAGGGATAGGGTAAGGTAAGGGTTATTGTTAGGGTTAGGGTTAAGGTTAGGGTTAAAGTTAGTTTTAGGATTAGGGTATGGGTAAGGGTTAGGGTTAGGCTTAGGGTTACGTTAGAGTAAGGGTTAGGGTTAGGGTTAAGGTTAAGTTTAGGGTTAGCGTTAGGGTAAGGGTAAGGGTTAGGATTAGGGTTATGGTTAGGTTTAGGGTAAGGGTTAGGGTTAGGTATAGGGTTAAGGTTAGTGTTAAGGTTGGGGTTAGGGTTAGGGTTAGCTTTAGGGTTGGGGTTAGGGTTAGGGTAAGGGTAAGGGTTAGGGTTAGGGGCAGGGGTAGGGTTAGAGCTTGGGTTACGGTTAGGTTTAGGGTTAGGGTAAGGGTAAGTGTTAGGGTTAGGGTTAGGGTTATGGCTAAGGGTAGGGTTAGGGTATTGGTAAGGGTTAGCGTTAGGGTTAGGGGTTAGGGTTAGGGATAGGGTAAGGGTAAGGGTTAGGGTTAGGTTAAGGGTTATTAGTTAGGGTTAGAGTTAGAGTTAGGGATAGGTGAAGGGTTAGGGTTAGGGTTGTGGTTAGGGTAAGGCTAAGGGTTAGGGTTAGTTTTAGGGTTAGGGTTAGGTTTAGGGTTAGGGTTAGGGTAAGGGTAAGGGTTAGGGATAGGGTTAGGGTTAGGGTAAGGGTAAGTGTTAGGGTTAGGGTTAGGGTTATTAGTTAGGGTTAGGGTTATGGTTAGGGTTAGGGTTAGGGTAAGGGTTAGGGTTAGGGTTAGGGTAACGTAAGAGTTAGGGTTAGGGTTAGGGTTAGATTTAGAGTTAGGGCTAGGGTAAAGGTAAGAGTTAGGGTTAGGGTTAGGGTAAGGGTAAGTGTTAGGGTTAGGGTTACGTTTAAGGTTCGGGTTAGAGTTAAGGTTAGGGTTAGGGTTAGGTGAAGGGTAAGACTTAGGGTTAGGGTTAGGGTTATTAGTTATGGTTTGGCTTAGGGCTAGGATTAGGTTAAGGGTTAGGGTTAGGGTTAGGGTTAGGGTTAGGGTGAGGGTAAGGGTTAGGGTTAGGTTTAGGGTTAGTTTTAGGGTTAGGGTTTGGGTAAGGGTAAGGGTAAGGTTTAGGGTTAGGTTTAGGGTAAGGGTAAGGGTTAGGGTTAGTGTTAGGGTTAGGGTAAGGGTAAGGGTTAGGGTTAGGATTAGGGTTAGGGTTATGGTAAGGGTTAGGGTTAGGTTTAGGGGTTCGGTTTAGGGTTAGGGTAAGCGTAAGGGTTAGGGTTAGGGTTAGGGTTAGGGTTAAGGTTAGGTTTAGGGTAAGGGTAAGGGTTAGGGTTAGGGTTAGAGTTGGGGCTTAGGGTTAGGGTTAGGGTCAGGGTTAGGGTTAGGGTTAGGGTTAGGCTTAGGGTTAAGTTTCGGGTTAGGGTTAGGGTAACTGTAAGGGTTAGGGTTAGGGTTAGCGTTAGGGGTTAGTGTTAGGATTAGGGTAAGGGTTACGGATAGGTTTAGGGTTAGGGTTAGCTTAAGGGTAAGGATTAGGGTTAGGGTTAGGTTTAAGGTTAAGGTTATGGTTAAGGTTAGGGTTACTATTAGGGTAAGGGTAAAGGTTAGGGTTAGGCTTAGGGTTACGTTAGAGTAAGGGTTAGGGTTAGGGTTAGGGTTAGGGTTAGGGTTAGGTTTAGGGTTAGGGTTAGGGTAAGGGTAAGGGTAAGTGTTAGGGTTAGGGTTAAGATTAGGTTTAGGGTAAGGGTTAAGGTTGGGGTAAGGGTAAGTTTTAAGGTTAGGGTTAGGGTTAAGGTTAGGGTTAAGTTTGGGGTTAGGGTTAGGGTTAGGGTTAGGGTTAGGTTTAGGGTCAGGGTAAGGGTTAGGGTTAGGGATAGGGGTAGGGTTGGTGTTTTGGTTAGGGTTAGGTTTAGGGATAGCGTAAGGGTAACGGTTAGGTTTAGGGTTAGGGTTAGGGTTAGGGTTTAGGGTTAGTGTAAGGGTTAGGGTTAGGGTTATTACTTAGGGTTAGGTTTAGAGTTAGGGTAACGGTAAAGGTTAGGTTTAGGGTTAGGTTAAAGGTTAGGTTTAGGGTTAAGGTTAGGGTTAGGGTAAGGGTAAGTGTTAGGGTTAGGTTTAGGATTATCAGTTAGGGTTAGTGTTAGGGTTAGGGAAAGGGTAAGGTTTAGGATTAGGGTTAGGGTTAGGGTAAGAGTAACGGTTAAGGTTAGGGTTAGGGTTAGGGTTAGGGTAAGGGTAAGGGTTAGTGTTAGGGTTAGGGTTAGTGTTATGGTAAGGGTAAGTGTTAGGGTTATGGTTAGGGTTAGGGTTAAGTTTAGGGTTAGGGTTAGGGTTAGGGTTAGGGTTTGGGTTAGGTTTAGGTTTAGGGTTAAGGTAAGCGTAAGGTTAGGTTTAGGATAAGGGTTATGGTTAAGGTTAGGGTTAGGGTAAGGGTAAGCGTTAGGGTTAGAGTTAGGGTTAGGGGTTAGGGTTAGGGTTAGGGTTAGGGTAAGGGTTAACGTTAGGGTAAGGTTTAGGGTTAGGGTTAGGGTTAGGGTTAGAGTTAGGGTAAGGATTAGAGGTAGGGTTAAAGTTACTGTTAGGGTTAGGTTTAGGGTTAGGGTTAGCGATAGGTTTAGGGTTAGGGTAAGGGTTAGGGTTAGGGTTAGGGTTAGGGATAGGTTTAGGATAAGGGTAAGTGTTAGGGTTAGGGTTAGGGATATTAGTTACGGTTAGGGTTAGGGTTAAGGTTAGGGTTAGGGTAAGGGTTTGGGTTAGGGTTTGGGTTAGGATTATTAGTTAGGGTTAGGGTTAGGGGTACGGTTAGGGTTAGGGTAAGGTTAAGGGTTAGGGTTAGGCTTAGGCTTAGGGTTTGGTTTAGGCTTAGGTTAGAGTAAGGGTTAGGGTTAGGGTTAGGGTTAGGGTTAGGGTTTATGTTAGGGTTAGGTTTAGGGTTAAGGTTAGGGTTAGGGTTAGGGTAAGGGCAAGCGTTAGGGTTCGGGTTAGGGTTAGGGTTATTAGTTAGGGTTAGTGTTAGGGTTAGGGTTAGGGTAAGTGTTAGGGTTAGTGTTAGGGTAAGGTAAGGGTTAGGGTTAGGGTTAGGGTTAGGTTTAGGGTTAGGGTTAGGGTAAGGGTAAGGGTTAGGTTTAGGGTTAGGGAAAGGGTAAGTGTTAGGGCAGGGTTAGGTTTAGGGTTCGGGTTAGAGTTAAGGTTAGGGTTAGGGTTAGTTGAAGGGTAAGGTTTAGGGTTCGGTTTAGGATTATTAGTAAGGGTTTGGGTTAGGGTTAGGATTAGGATAAGGGTTAGGGTTAGGGTTAGGGTTAGGGTGAGGGTAAGGGTTAGGTTTAGGGTTAGGGTTAGGTTAAGGGTAAGGATTAGGGTTAGGGTTAGTTTTAGCGTTAGGTTTAGGGTTAGGGTTAGGGTTATCGTTAGGTTTAGGGTAAGGGTTAGCATTAGGGTAAGGGTAAGGTTTAGGGTTAGGGTTAAGGTTAGGGTTAGGGTTAGGGTTCGGGTTAGGTTTAGGGTAAGGGTAAGGGTTAGGGTTAGCGATAGGGGTAGGGTTAGGGTTTTGGTTAGGGTTAGGTTTAGGGTTAGGGTAAGGATAAGGGTTAGGGTTAGGGTTAGTGTCAAGGTTAGGGTTAGGGTGTTGGTAATGGTTAGGGTTAGAGTTAGGGATTAGGGTTAGGGTTAGGGTTAGGGTAAGGGTTAGGGTTAGGTTTAGGGTTAGGGTTAGGGATAGAGTTAGGGTACGGGTAAGTGTTATGGTTAGGGTTAGGTTTAGTGTTATGTTACGGGTATGGGTTAGGGTTTAGGGTTACGGTTAAGGTTAGGGTTAGGATTAGGGTAAGAGTGAGGGTTAGGGTTAGGGTTAGTGTTAGGGTTTGGGTTAGGGTTAGGTTTAGGGTTAGGGTAAGGGTAAGGGTTAGGGATAGGGTTAGGGATAGGGTTAGGGTTAGGGTTAAGGTTAGGGTTAGGGTTAGGATAAGGGTAAGTGTTAGGGTTAGGGTTAGGTTAGGGTTGGGGTTAGGGTAAGGATTAGGGTTAGGGTTAGGATTAGGGTTAGGGTTAGAGTTAAGGATAGGGTTAGGGTTAGGGTCAGGGTAAGGGTTAGGGTTAGGGTTAGGGGTTAGGTTTAAGGTTAGGGTTATGTTAGAGTAAGGGTTAGGTTTAGGTTTAGGGTTAGGGTTAGGGTAAGGGTAAGTGTTAGGGTTAGGGTTAGGGTTATTAGTTAGAGTTAGGGTTAGGGTTAGGGAAAGGGTAAGGTTTAGGATTAGGGTTAGGGTTAGGGTAAGAGTAAGGGTTAAGGTTAGTGTTAGGGTTAGGTTTAGGGTTAGGGTTTGGGTTAGAGTAAGGGTTAGTGTTAGGGTTAGCGTTAGGGTTAGGGTAAGGGTAAGTGTTAGGGTTAGGGTTAGGGTTAGGGTTAAGGTTAGGGTTAGGGTTAAGGGTAAGGTTTAGGGTTAGGGTTAGGGTTATTAGTGAGGGTTAGGGTTAGGGTAAGGGTTAGGTTTAGGTTTAGGGTAAGGGTAAGGGTTAGGGTTAGGTTTAGTGTTAGGTTTAGGGTTAGGGTAAGGGTAAGGGTTAGTGTTAGGGTTAGCGTTAGGGTTAGGGTAAGGGTAAGTGTTAGGGTTAGGGTTAGGGTTAGGGTTAAGGTTAGGGTTAGGGTTAAGGTTAAGGTTAGGGTTAGGGTAAGGTTAAGGGTTAGGTTTAGGGTTAGGCTTAGGGTTTGGTTTAGGTTTAGGGTAAGGGTAAGGGTTAGGGTTAGGTTAGAGTTAGGGTTAGGGTTTGGGTTAGGTTTAATTTTAGGGTTAGGGTAAGGGAAAGGGTTAGGGTTAGGGTTAGGGTAAGGGTTAGGGTTAGGGTTAGGGATAAGGTTAGGGTTAGGGTTAGGGTAAGGGTAAAGGTTAGGATTAGGGTTAGGGTTATTAGTTAGGGTTAGGGTTAGGGTAAGGGTTAGGGTTAGGGTTAGGGTTAGGGTAAGGGTAAGGGTTAGGGTTAGGGTTAGGGTTAGTTTTAGGGTTAGGGTTAGGGTAAGGGTAAGGGTTAGGATTAGGGTTAGGGTTAGGGTAAGAGTAATGGTTAAGGTTAGGGTTAGGGTTAGGTTTAGAGTAAGGGTAAGGGTTAGTGTTAGGGTTAGGGTTAGTGTTATGGTAAGGGTAAGTGTTAGGGTTACGGTTAGGGTTAGGGTTAAGGTTAGGGTTAGGGTTAGGGTTAGGGTTAGGGTTTGGGTTAGGTTTAGGTTTAGGGTTAAGGTAAGCGTAAGGTTAGGTTTAGGATAAGGGTTAGGGTTAAGGTTAGGGTTAGGGTAAGGGTAAGCGTTAGGGTTAGAGTTAGGGTTAGGGGTTAGGGTTAGGGTTAGGGTTAGGGTAAGGGTTAACGTTAGGGTAAGGTTTAGGGTTAGGGTTAGGGTTAGGGTTAGAGTTTGGGTAAGATTAGAGGTAGGGTTAAAGTTACGGTTAGGGTTAGGGTTAGGGTTAGCGATAGGTTTAGGGTTAGGGTAAGGGTAAGGGTTAGGGTTAGGGTTAGGGGTAGGGATAGGTTTAGGATAAGGTAAGTGTTAGGGTTAGGGTTAGGGATATTAGTAAGGGTTAGGGTTAGGGTTAAGGTTAGGGTTAGGGTAAGGGTTAGGGTTAGGGTTTGGGTTAGGATTATTAGTTAGGGTTAGGGTTAGGGGTACAGTTAGGGTTAGGGTAAGGTTAAGGGTTAGGGTTAGGGTTAGGCTTAGGGTTTGGTTTAGGCTTAGGTTAGAGTAAGGGTTAGGGTTAGGGTTAGGGTTAGAGTTAGGGTTTGGGTTAGGGTTAGGTTTAGGGTTAAGATTAGGGTTAGGGTTAGGGTAAGGGCAAGCGTTATGGTTCGGGTTAGGGTTAGGGTTATTAGTTAGGGTTAGTGTTAGGGTTCGGGTAAGGGTAAGTGTTAGGGGTAGTGTTAGGGTAAGGTAAGGGTTAGGGTTAGGGTTAGGGTTAGGTTTAGGGTTAGGGTTAGGGTAAGGGTAAGGGTTAGATTTAGGGTTAGGGAAAGGGTAAGTGTTAGGGCAGGGTTAGGTTTAGGGTTCGGGTTAGAGTTAAGGTTAGGGTTAGGGTTAGTTGAAGGGTAAGGTTTAGGGTTAGGGTTAGGATTATTAGTAAGGGTTTGGGTTAGGGTTAGGATTAGGGTAAGGGTTAGGGTTAGGGTTAGGGTTAGGGTGAGGGTAAGGGTTAGGGTTAGGGTTAGGGTTAGGTTTAGGGTTAGGGGTTGGGTAAGGGTAAGGGTAAGGTTTAGGGTTAGGGTTAGGGTAAGGGTAAGGGTTAGGGTTAGGGTTAGGGTTAGGGTTAGGGTTAAGTTTAGGGTTAGGGTAAGGGTAAGGGTAGGGTTAGGGTTAGGATTCGGTTTAGGGTTATGGTAAGGGTTAGGGTTAGGGTTAGGGTTAGAGGTTAGGTTTAGGGTTAGGGTTAGGGTAAGGGTAAGCGTAAGGGTTAGGGTTAGGGTTAGGGTTATGGTTAAGGTTAGGGTTAGGGTAAAGTTAAGGGTTAGGGTTAGGGTTAGGGTTAGGGGTTAGGGTTAGCGTTAGGGTTAGGGTAAGGTTTAGGGTTAGGGTTAGGCTTAGGGTTAAGTTTCAGGTTAGGGTTAGGGTAACTGTAAGTGTTAGGGTTAGGGTTAGGGGTTAGTGTTAGGGTTCGGGTAAGGGTTACGGTTAGGTTTAGGGTTAGGGTTAGGTTAAGGGTAAGGATTAGGGTTAGGGTTAGTTTTAGTGTTAGGGTTAGGATTAGGGTTAGGGTTATGGTTAGGTTTAGGGTAAGGGTTAGCATTAGCGTAAGGGTAAGGTTTAGGGTTAGGGTTAGGGTTAAGGTAAGGGTTATGGTTAGGGTTCGGGTTAGGTTTAGGGTAAGGGTAAGGGTTAGGGTTAGGGATAGGGGTAGGGTTAGGGTTTTGGTTAGGGTTAGGTTTAGGGTTAGGGTAAGGATAAGGGTTAGGGTTAGGGTTAGTGTCAAGGTTAGGGTTAGGGTGTTGGTAATGGTTAGGGTTAGAGTTAGGGATTAGGGTTACGGTTAGGGTTAGGGTAAGGGTTAGGGTTAGGTTTAGGGTTAGGGTTAGGGATAGAGTTAGGGTACGGGTAAGTGTTAGGGTTAGAGTTAGGTTTAGTGTTATGTTACTGGTATGGGTTAGGGTTTAGGGTTACGGTTAAGGTTAGGGTTAGGATTAGGGT
>JANJXV010000975.1:65000-87500 GCA_024803745.1 Megascapheus bottae | reverse complement strand
GGTAAGGGTTAGCATTAGGGTAAGGGTAAGGTTTAGGGTTAGGGTTAAGGTTAGGGTTAGGGTTAGGGTTCGGGTTAGGTTTAGGGTAAGGGTAAGGGTTAGGGTTAGCGATAGGGGTAGGGTTAGGGTTTTGGTTAGGGTTAGGTTTAGGGTTAGGGTAAGGATAAGGGTTAGGGTTAGGGTTAGTGTCAAGGTTAGGGTTAGGGTGTTGGTAATGGTTAGGGTTAGAGTTAGGGATTAGGGTTAGGGTTAGGGTTAGGGTAAGGGTTAGGGTTAGGTTTAGGGTTAGGGTTAGGGATAGAGTTAGGGTACGGGTAAGTGTTATGGTTAGGGTTAGGTTTAGTGTTATGTTACGGGTATGGGTTAGGGTTTAGGGTTACGGTTAAGGTTAGGGTTAGGATTAGGGTAAGAGTGAGGGTTAGGGTTAGGGTTAGTGTTAGGGTTTGGGTTAGGGTTAGGTTTAGGTTTAGGGTAAGGGTAAGGGTTAGGGATAGGGTTAGGGATAGGGTTAGGGTTAGGGTTAAGGTTAGGGTTAGGGTTAGGATAAGGGTAAGTGTTAGGGTTAGGGTTAGGTTAGGGTTGGGGTTAGGGTAAGGATTAGGGTTAGGGTTAGGATTAGGGTTAGGGTTAGAGTTAAGGGTAGGGTTAGGGTTAGGGTCAGGGTAAGGGTTAGGGTTAGGGTTAGGGGTTAGGTTTAAGGTTAGGGTTATGTTAGAGTAAGGGTTAGGTTTAGGTTTAGGGTTAGGGTTAGGGTAAGGGTAAGTGTTAGGGTTAGGGTTAGGGTTATTAGTTAGAGTTAGGGTTAGGGTTAGGGAAAGGGTAAGGTTTAGGATTAGGGTTAGGGTTAGGGTAAGAGTAAGGGTTAAGGTTAGTGTTAGGGTTAGGTTTAGGGTTAGGGTTTGGGTTAGGGTAAGGGTTAGTGTTAGGGTTAGCGTTAGGGTTAGGGTAAGGGTAAGTGTTAGGGTTAGGGTTAGGGTTAGGGTTAAGGTTAGGGTTAGGGTTAAGGGTAAGGTTTAGGGTTAGGGTTAGGGTTATTAGTTAGGGTTAGGGTTAGGGTAAGGGTTAGGTTTAGGTTTAGGGTAAGGGTAAGTGTTAGGGTTAGGTTTAGTGTTAGGTTTAGGGTTAGGGTAAGGGTAAGGGTTAGGGTTAGGGTTAGGGTTAAGGTTAAGGTTAGGGTTAGGGTAAGGTTAAGGGTTAGGTTTAGGGTTAGGCTTAGGGTTTGGTTTAGGTTTAGGGTAAGGGTAAGGGTTAGGGTTAGGTTAGAGTTAGGGTTAGGGTTTGGGTTAGGTTTAATTTTAGGGTTAGGGTAAGGGAAAGGGTTAGGGTTAGGGTTAGGGTAAGGGTTAGGGTTAGGGTTAGGGATAAGGTTAGGGTTAGGGTTAGGGTAAGGGTAAAGGTTAGGATTAGGGTTAGGGTTATTAGTTAGGGTTAGGGTTAGGGTAAGGGTTAGGGTTAGGGTTAGGGTTAGGGTAAGGGTAAGGGTTAGGGTTAGGGTTAGGGTTAGTTTTAGGGTTAGGGTTAGGGTAAGGGTAAGGGTTAGGATTAGGGTTAGGGTTAGGGTAAGAGTAATGGTTAAGGTTAGGGTTAGGGTTAGGTTTAGAGTAAGGGTAAGGGTTAGTGTTAGGGTTAGGGTTAGTGTTATGGTAAGGGTAAGTGTTAGGGTTATGGTTAGGGTTAGGGTTAAGGTTAGGGTTAGGGTTAGGGTTAGGGTTAGGGTTTGGGTTAGGTTTAGGTTTAGAGTTAAGGTAAGCGTAAGGTTAGGTTTAGGATAAGGGTTAGGGTTAAGGTTAGGGTTAGGGTAAGGGTAAGCGTTAGGGTTAGAGTTAGGGTTAGGGGTTAGGGTTAGGGTTAGGGTTAGGGTAAGGGTTAACGTTAGGGTAAGGTTTAGGGTTAGGGTTAGGGTTAGGGTTAGAGTTTGGGTAAGGATTAGAGGTAGGGTTAAAGTTACGGTTAGGGTTAGGGTTAGGGTTAGCGATAGGTTTAGGGTTAGGGTAAGGGTAAGGGTTAGGGTTAGGGTTAGGGGTAGGGATAGGTTTAGGATAAGGGTAAGTGTTAGGGTTAGGGTTAGGGATATTAGTAAGGGTTAGGGTTAGGGTTAAGGTTAGGGTTAGGGTAAGGGTTAGGGTTAGGGTTTGGGTTAGGATTATTAGTTAGGGTTAGGGTTAGGGGTACAGTTAGGGTTAGGGTAAGGTTAAGGGTTAGGGTTAGGGTTAGGCTTAGGGTTTGGTTTAGGCTTAGGTTAGAGTAAGTGTTAGGGTTAGGGTTAGGGTTAGAGTTAGGGTTTGGTTTAGGCTTAGGTTAGAGTAAGGGTTAGGGTTAGGGTTAGGGTTAGAGTTAGGGTTTGGGTTAGGGTTAGGTTTAGGGTTAAGGTTAGGGTTAGGGTAAGGGCAAGCGTTATGGTTCGGGTTAGGGTTAGGGTTATTAGTTAGGGTTAGTGTTAGGGTTCGGGTAAGGGTAAGTGTTAGGGGTAGTGTTAGGGTAAGGTAAGGGTTAGGGTTAGGGTTAGGGTTAGGTTTAGGGTTAGGGTTAGGGTAAGGGTAAGGGTTAGATTTAGGGTTAGGGAAAGGGTAAGTGTTAGGGCAGGGTTAGGTTTAGGGTTCGGGTTAGAGTTAAGGTTAGGGTTAGGGTTAGTTGAAGGGTAAGGTTTAGGGTTAGGGTTAGGATTATTAGTAAGGGTTTGGGTTAGGGTTAGGATTAGGGTAAGGGTTAGGGTTAGGGTTAGGGTTAGGGTGAGGGTAAGGGTTAGGGTTAGGGTTAGGGTTAGGTTTAGGGTTAGGGGTTGGGTAAGGGTAAGGGTAAGGTTTAGGGTTAGGGTTAGGGTAAGGGTAAGGGTTAGGGTTAGGGTTAGGGTTAGGGTTAAGTTTAGGGTTAGGGTAAGGGTAAGGGTAGGGTTAGGGTTAGGATTCGGTTTAGGGTTATGGTAAGGGTTAGGGTTAGGGTTAGGGTTAGAGGTTAGGTTTAGGGTTAGGGTTAGGGTAAGGGTAAGCGTAAGGGTTAGGGTTAGGGTTAGGGTTAGGGTTAGGGTTATGGTTAAGGTTAGGGTTAGGGTAAAGTTAAGGGTTAGGGTTAGGGTTAGGGTTAGGGGTTAGGGTTAGCGTTAGGGTTAGGGTAAGGTTTAGGGTTAGGGTTAGGCTTAGGGTTAAGTTTCAGGTTAGGGTTAGGGTAACTGTAAGTGTTAGGGTTAGGGTTAGGGGTTAGTGTTAGGGTTCGGGTAAGGGTTACGGTTAGGTTTAGGGTTAGGGTTAGGTTAAGGGTAAGGATTAGGGTTAGGGTTAGTTTTAGTGTTAGGGTTAGGATTAGGGTTAGGGTTATGGTTAGGTTTAGGGTAAGGGTTAGCATTAGCGTAAGGGTTAGGGTTAGGGTTAAGGTAAGGGTTATGGTTAGGGTTCGGGTTAGGTTTAGGGTAAGGGTAAGGGTTAGGGTTAGGGATAGGGGTAGGGTTAGGGTTTTGGTTAGGGTTAGGTTTAGGGTTAGGGTAAGGATAAGGGTTAGGGTTAGGGTTAGTGTCAAGGTTAGGGTTAGGGTGTTGGTAATGGTTAGGGTTAGAGTTAGGGATTAGGGTTAGGGTTAGGGTTAGGGTAAGGGTTAGGGTTAGGTTTAGGGTTAGGGTTAGGGATAGAGTTAGGGTACGGGTAAGTGTTAGGGTTAGGGTTAGGTTTAGTGTTATGTTACTGGTATGGGTTAGGGTTTAGGGTTACGGTTAAGGTTAGGGTTAGGATTAGGGTAAGAGTAAGGGTTAGGGTTAGGGTTAGTGTTAGGGTTTGGGTTAGGGTTAGGTTTAGGGTTAGGGTAAGGGAAAGGGTTAGGGATAGGGTTAGGGATAGGGTTAGGGTTAGGGTTAAGTTTAGGGTTAGGGTTAGGATAAGGGTAAGTGTTAGGGTTAGGGTTAGGTTAGGGTTGGGGTTAGGGTAAGGGTTAGGGTTAGGGTTAGGATTAGGGTTAGGGTTAGAGTTAAGGTTAGGGTTAGGGTTAGGGTCAGGGTAAGGGTTAGGGTTAGGGTTAGGGTTAGGGGTTAGGTTTAGGGTTAGGGTTAGGGTTAGGGTTAGGGTTAGGGTTAGGGTTAGGGTTAGGTTTAGGGTTAGGTTTAGGGTTAGGGTAAGGGTAAGTGTTAGGGTTAGGGTTAGGGTTATTAGTTAGAGTTAGGGTTAGGGTTAGGGAAAGGGTAAGGTTTAGGATTAGGGTTAGGGTTAGGGTAAGAGTAAGGGTTAAGGTTAGGGTTAGGGTTAGGTTTAGGGTTAGGGTTTGGGTTAGGGTAAGGGTTAGTGTTAGGGTTAGCGTTAGGGTTAGGGTAAGGGTAAGTGTTAGGGTTAGGGTTAGGGTTAGGGTTAAGGTTAGGGTTAGGGTTAAGGGTAAGGTTTAGGGTTAGGATTAGGGTTATTAGTTAGGGTTAGGGTTAGGGTTAGGGTTAGGGTTAGTTTTAGGGTTAGGGTAAGGGTAAGGGTTAGGGTTAGGGTTAGGGTTAGTGTTAAGGTTAATGTTAGGGTTAGGGTAAGGTTAAGGGTTAGGTTTAGGGTTAGGTTTAGGGTTTGGTTTAGGTTTAGGGTAAGGGTAAGGGTTAGGGTTAGGTTAGAGTTAGGGTTAGGGTTTGGGTTAGGTTTAATTTTAGGGTTAGGGTAAGGGTAAGGGTTAGGGTTAGGGTTAGGGATAAGGTTAGGGTTAGGGTTAGGGTAAGGGTAAAGGTTAGGATTAGGGTTAGGGTTATTAGTTAGGGTTAGGGTTAGGGTAAGGGTTAGGGTTAGGGTTAGGGTTAGGGTAAGGGTAAGGGTTAGGGTTAGGGTTAGGGTTAGTTTTAGGGTTAGGGTTAGGGTAAGGGTAAGGGTTAGGGTTAGGGCTAGGGTAAGGGTAAGTGTTAGGGTTAGGGTTAGGGTTCGGGTTATAGTTAAGGTTACGGTTAAGGTTAGGTGAAGGATAAGGTTTAGGGTTAGGATTAGGGTTATTAGTTAGTGTTTGGGTTAGGGTTAGGGTTAGGGTAAGGGTTAGGGTTAGGGATAGGGTTAGGGTGAGGTTGAAGGTAAGGGTTAGGGTTAGGGTTAGGGTTAGGTTTAGGGTTAGGGTTAGGGTAAGAGTAAGGGTAAGGGTTAGGGTTAGGGTTAGGGTTTGGGTTAGGATTAGGGTTAGGGTAAGTGTAAGGGTTAGGGTTAGGGTTAGGGTTAAGGTTAGGGTTAGGTTAAGGGTAAGGGTAAGGGTTAGGGTTAGTGTTAGGTTTAGGGTTAGGGTTAGAGTTAGGGTTAGGGTAAGTGTTAGGGTTAGGGTTAGGCTTAGGGTTAAGTTTAGGGTTAGGCTTAGGGTAACTGTAAGGGTTAGGGTTAGGGTTAGGGTTAGTGGTTAGGGTTAGTGTTAGGGTAAGGGTTACGGTTAGGTTTAGGGTTAAGGTTAGGTTAAGGGTAAGGGTTAGGGTTAGGATTGGGTTTAGGGTTAGGGTTAGGGTTAGGGTAAGGTAAGGCTTTTTGTTAGGGTTAGGGTTAAGGTTAGGGTTAAGGTTAGGGTTATGATTAGGGTAAGGGTAAGGTTTAGGGTTAGGCTTAGGGTTATGTTAGAGTAAGGGTTTTGGTTAGGGTTAGGGTTAGGTTTAGGGTTAGGGTTAGGGTAAGGGTAAGGGTTAGGGTTAGGGTAAGGGTTAGGGTTAGGGTTAGGGTTAAGGTTAGGGTTAAGGTTGGGGTTAGGGTTAGGGTTAAGGTTGGGGTTAGGGTTAGTGTTAGGGTTAGGGTTAGGTTAAGGGTAAGGGTTAGGGTTAGGGGTAAGATTAGGGTTTGTTTTAGGGTTAGGTTTAGGGTTAGGGTAAGGTAAGGGTTAGGGTTAGGGTTAGGGTTAGGGTTACGGGTAGGGTTATGGTATTGGTAAGGGTTAGCGTTACGGTTAGCGGTTAGGGTTAGGGTTAGGGTAAGGGTAAGGTTAAGGGTTACCTTTAGGGTTAGGGTTAGGATTAGGGTTAGGGTAATGGTAAGGGTTAGGGTTAGGTTTAGGGTTAGGTTAAGGGTAAGGGTTAGGGTTATGGTTAGGTTTAGGGTTAGTTTTAGGGTTAGGGTTAGGGTAAGGGTAAGGGTTAGGGTTAGGGTTAGGGTAAGGGTAAGTGTTAGGGTTAGCGTTAGGGTTTGGGTTCGGGTTAGAGTTAAGGTTAGGGTTAGGGTTAGGTGAAGGGTAAGGTTTAGCGTTAGGGTTAGGGTTAGGGTAAGGGTTAGGGTTAGGTTTAGAGTTAGGGTTAGGGTTAAGTTTAGGGTTAGGTTTAGGGTTACGGTTAGTGTAAGAGTAAGCATTAGGGTTAGGGTTAAGGTTAGGGGTAGGTTTAGTGTTTGGGTTAAGGTTAGGGTTAGCGTTAGGTTTAGGGTTAGGGTTAGGGTTAGAGTAAGTGTAAGGGTTAGGCTTAGGGTTAGGGTTAGGGTTAGGGTAAGGGTAAGGGTAAGGTTTACGGTTAGGGTTAGCTGAGGTTAGGGTTTGGGTTTGCGTAAGGGTTAGGGTTAGTGTTAGGGTTAGGGTTAGGGTTAGGGTAAGGGTAGGGGTTAATGTTAGGGTTAAGGTTAGGGTTAAGGTTAGGGTTAGGGATAAGGTAAGGGTAAGGGTTAGAGTTAGGTTTAGGTTTAGGCTGAAGGTTACGGTTAGGGTTAGGGTATGGGTTAGGGTTAGTGTTAGGGTTAGGATTAGGTTTAGGGTTAGGGTAAGGGTAAGGGTTAGGGTTAGGGTTAGGGTTAAGGTTAGGGTTAGGGTTAGGGTTAGGGTTATGTTAAGGGTAAGGGTTAAGGTTAGTGTTTTTGTTAGGGTTAGGGTTAGGGTTAGGGTTAGGTTTAGGGTTAGGGTTAGTTTTAGGGTTAGGTTTGGGTTAGGTTAGGGTTAGGGTTAGGGTTACGATTAGGATAAGGGTTAGGATTACGGTTAGGGTTAGGATTAGAGTTTGGGTGAGAGTTTGGTTTTGGGTTAGGGTAAAAGTAAGGGTTAGGGTTAGGGTTAGGGTTAGGTTTAGGGTTAGGGTAAGGGTAAGGTTTAGGGTTAGGGTTAGGGTTAGGGGTTAGGGTTAGGGTTAGGGTCAGGCTTAGGGTTAGGTTTAGGGTAAGGGTTAGGGTTAGTGTTAGGGTTAGGGGTTAGGTTTAGGTTTAGGGTCAGAGTTAGGTTTAGGGTTAAGGATAGGGTTGGTGGTTAGGGTTAGGGTTAGGGTTAGGGTTAGCGTTACGGTAAGGGTAAGGGTTAGTGTTAGGGTTAGGGTAAGGGTTAGAGTTAGGGTTATGGTAAGGGTAAGGGTTAGGGTTAGGGTTTGGGTTTGTGTTAGGGTAAGGGATAGGCTTAGGTTTAGGTTTAGGGTTAGAGTTAGGGTAACGGTAAGGGTTAGGGTTAGGGTTAGGGTTAGGGTAAGTGTAGGGATTAGGGTTAGGGTTAGGGTTAGGGTTAAGGTTAGGGTTAGGGATAAGGTAAGGGTAAGGGTTAGAGTTAGGGTTAGGGTTAGGGTTAGGTTTAAGGTAAGGGTAAGGGTTAGTGTTAGGGTTAGGGTTAGTGTTAGGGTGAAGGTTACGGTTAGGTTTAGGGTAAGGGTTAGGGTTAGGGTTAGGGTAAAGGTAAGGGTTACCTTTAGCGTTAGCTTAGGTTAGGGTTTGAGTTAGGTTTAGGTTTAGGGTTAGGGTAAGGGTAAGGGTTAGGTTTACATTTAGGGTTAGGGGTTAGGGTTAGGGTTAGGGTTAGGGTAAGGATTAGTGTTAGGGTTAGGGTTAGAGTTAGGATTAGGGTTAAGTTTAGGGTTAGGTTTAGGGTTACGGTTAGTGTAACTGTAAGGGATAGGGTTAGGGCTTAGGTTAGGAGTAGGTTTAGGGTTAGGGTTAGGGTTAGGGTTAGCGTTAGGTTTAGGATTACGGTTAGGATTAGAGTAAGGGTAAGGGTAAGGGTTAGAGTTAGGGTTAAGGTTAGGGTTAGGGTTAGGGTTAGGATTATATTAAGAGTAAGGGTTAAAGTTAGTGTTTTGGTTAGGGTTAGGGTTAGGGTAAGGGTTAGGGTTAGGGTTAGGGTAAGGGTTAGGGTAAGGGTAAGGGTTAGGATTAGGCTTAGGGTTAGGGTTAGGGTTAGGGTTAAGATTAGGGTTAAGGTTAGAGTTAGGTTAGGGTTAGGGTTAGGGTTAGGTTTCGGGTTAGGATTAGTGTAAGGGTTAGGATTAGAGTTTGGGTTAGAGTTAGGTTTTGGGTTAGGGTTAGGGCTAGGTTTAGGGTTAGGGTTAGGGTAAAGGTAAGGGTTAGGGTTAGGGTTAGGGTTAGTTTTAGGGTTAGTGTAAGTGTAAGGGTTAGGTTTAGGGTTAGGTTTAGGGGTTAGGGTTAGGGTTAGGGTAAGGGTTAGGTGTAGGATTAGGGTTAGGGTTAGGGTAAGGGTAAGGGTTAGATTTAGGTTTAGCGTTACGACTAGGTTTAGGGTTAGGTTTAGTGTAAGGGTAACGGGTAGGGTTAGGGTAAGGGATAGGGTTAGGGTTACGGTTAAGGTTAGGATAAGGGTAAGGGTTAGGGTTAGGGTTAGGGTTAGGGTAAGTGTTAGGGTTAGGGTTAGTGTAAGGGTAAGGTTTAGGCTTAGGTTTAGGGTTATGGTTAGGGTTAGGGTAAGGGTAAGGTTTAGGGTTAGGGTTAGGGTTAGGTTTAGGGTTAGGGTTAGGGTTAAGGTTAGGGTTAGGGTTAGGGTTAGGGTTAGCCTTAAGGTTAGGGTAGGGTTAGGGTAAGGGTAACGGTTAAGGTTAGGGTTAGGGTTAGGGTTAGGGTAAGGGTTAGGGTTAGGATTAGTCTTAGGCTTAGGGTTAGGGTTTTGTTTAGGGTTATATTTAGGGTTAGGGTAAGGGTAAGGGTTAGGGTTATGGTTAGGGTTAGGGTTAGGGTAAGGGTAAGCGTAAGAGTTTGGGTTAGGGTTAGGTGTTAGGGTTAGGGTTAGGTTGAGGGTTAGGGTTAGGGTTAGGGTTAGGGTTAGGGTTAAGGTTAGGGTTAGGATTAGGGTAAGAGTTAGGGTTAGGGTTTGGGTAAGGGTTAGGGTTAGGGTAAAGGTTACGGTTAGGTTTAGGGTAAGGGTTAGGGTTAGGGATACGGTAAGGGTAAGGGTTAGAGTTAGGGTTAGGTTTAGGTTAACGGTAAAGGTTAGTGTTAGGGTTAGGATTAGTGTTAGGGTGAAGGATAGGGTTAGGTTTAGGGCAAGGGTTAGGGTTAGGTTTAGGGTTAGGGTTAGGGTAAGGGCAAGGGTTAGGGTTAGGGTTAGTGTTAGCGTTAGGGTGCAGGTTAGGGTTAGGATTAATTTAAGGGTAAGGGTTAAGGTTAGTGTTAGGGTTAGGGTTAGGGTTAGGGTTAGGGTTAGGGTAAGGGTTAGGGTTAGGGTAAGGGTTAGGGTTAGGGTTAGGGTAAGGGTAAGGGTTATGGTTAGGGTTAGGGTAAGTGTAAGGGTTAGGATTAGGGTTAGGGTTAGGGTAAGTGTTAGGGTTAGGGTTAGTGTTAGTGTTAGGGTAAGGGTTAGGATTAGGGTTTGGTTAGGGTAAGGGTTAGGGTTAGGTTTAGGGTGAGCGTAACTGTTAGGGTTATGGTTAGCGTAAGGGTTAGGGTTAGGATTAGGCTTAGGCTTAGGGTTAGGGTTTGGGTTAGGGTTATGTTTAGGGTTAGTGTAAGAGGAAGGGTTAGGATTACAGTTAGGGTTAGGATTAGAGTTTGGGTGAGAGTTCAGTTTTGGGTTAGGGTAAAGGTAAGGGTTAGGGTTAGGGTTAGGGTTAGGTTTAAGGTTAGGGTTTGGGTTAGGGTTAGGTTTAGGGCTAGGGTAAGGGTAAGGGTTAGGGTTATGGTTAGGGTTAAGTTTAGGGTTAGTATGAGGGTAAGGATAAGGGTTAGGGTTAGGCGTAGGATTAGGGGTTAGGGTTAGGGTTAGGGTAAGTGTTAGGGTTAGATTTAGGATTAGGGTTAGGGTTAGGGTAAGGGTAAGGGTTAGGGTTACGGTTAGGGTTAAGGTTAGGGTTAGGGTTCGTGTAAGGTAAGGGTTAGGTTTAGGTTTAGGGTTAGGGTTAGGGTTGTGGTTAGGGTAAGGGTGAGGGTTAGGTTTAGGGTGAGGGTAAGTTTTAAGTTTAGGGTTAGGGTTATGGTAAGAGTAAGGGTTAGGGTTTGGGTTAGGGTTAGGGTTACGGTTAGGGTAAGGGTTAGGGTTAGGGTTAGGGTTAGGGTTAGGGTGAGGGTAAGTTTTAAGGTTAGGGTTAGGGTTAGGGTAAGAGTAAGGGTTAGGGTTTGGGTTAGGGTTAGGGTTAGGGTTACGGTTAGGGTAAGGGTTAGGGTTAGGGTTAAGGTTAGGGTTAGGGTGAGGGTAAGGGTAAGGGTTAGGGTTAGGGTTAGGGTTAATGTTAGGGTTAGGGTTAGGTTTAGAGTTAGGGTTATGGTTAGGGTAAGGGTAAGGCTAAGGGTAAGGGTTAGGGTTAGGGTTAGGGTTAAGGTTAGGGTTAGGGTTAGGGTAAGGCATAGGTTTAGAATTAGGGTTAGGGTTAGGGTTAGGGTAAGGGTTAGGGTTAGGGTTAGGGTTAGGGTAAGGGTTAGGGTTAGGGTTAGGGTTAGGGTTAGGTTTAGGGTTAGAGTTAGGGTTAGGGTTAGGGTAAGTGTTGGGGTTAGGGTTAGGGTTAGGGTTAGGTTTAGAGTTAGGGTAAGGGTTAATGTTAGGGTTAGGGTTAGGGTAAGGGTAAGGGTTTGGGTTTCGGTAAGGGTTAGGTTTAGGCTTAGGGTAAGGGTCAGGGTTAGGATTAGGGTTAGTGTTAGGGTTGGGGTAAGGGTAAGGTTTAGGGTTAGGGTATGGGTAAGGGTTAGGGTTAGGGTCAGGGTTAGGTTTAGAGTTAGGGTAAGGGTTAAGGTTAGGGTTAGGGGTTAGGGTTAGGGATAGGGTTAGGGTAAGGGTAATGGTTAGGGTTAGGGTTAGGCTAAGGTAAGGGTTAGGTTAGGGTTAGGGTTAGGGTTAGGGTTAGATTAAGGGTTAGGGTTAGGGTAAGCGTTAGGTTTACTGTTAGGGTAAGGGTAAGGGTAAGGGTTAGGTTAGGGTTAGGGTTAGGGTAAGGGTAAGGTTTGGGGTTAGGATTAGGGTTATTAGTTAGGGTTATGGTTAGGGTTAGGGTTAGGTTAAGGGTTAGGTTTAGGGTTATGGTTAGGGTTAGGTTAAGGGTTAGGGTTAGGGTTAGGGTTAGAGTAAGTGTTAGGGTTAGGGTTAGGGTTAGGGTTAGGGTACGGGTAAATGTTAGGGTTAGGGTTAGGGTTAGGTTTAGGGTTAGGGTAAGGGCAAGGGTTAGTGTTAGTGTTAGGTTTAGGGTTAGGTTTAGGTTAAGGATAAGGGTTAGGGTTAGGGTTATTAGTTAGGGTTGGGGTTAGGTTTAGGGTTAGGGTTAGTGTAAGGGTTAGGGTTAGGGTTAGGGCAAGGTTTAGGGTAAGGTTAAGGGTTAGGGTTAGGCTTAGGGTAAGGTTAGGGTAAGGGTTAGGTTTAGGGTTAGGGTTAGGGTTAGGTTTAGTGTTAGGGTTAGGGTTATGGTTAGGGTAAGGGTAAGGGTTAGGGTTAGGGTTAAGGTTAGGGTTAGGATTAGGGGTTAGGGTTAGGGTTAGGGTTAGGGTAAGTGTTAGGGATAGGTTTAGTATTATGGTTAGGGTTAGACTTAAGGTTATTGTTAGGGTTAGGGTAAGGGTAAGGGTTAGGGTTAGTTTTAGGGTTAGGGTTAGGGTTACGGTTAGAGTAAGAGTAAGGGTTAGGGTTAGGGTAGGGGTTAGGTTTAGGGTTAGGGTTAGGGTAAGTGTAAAGGTTAAGGTTAGGGTTAGGGTTAGGGTAAGTGTTAAGGTTATGGTTAGGGTTAGGGTAAGGGTAAGGGTTAGGGTTTGGGTTAGGGTTAGGTTTAGGGTTATGGTAAGGGTTAGGGTTATGGTTACGGTTCAGGTTAGGGTTAGTGTTAGGGTAAGGGTAAGGGTTAGGGTTAGGTTTAGGGTTAGGGTTACGGTTAGGGTAAGGGTAAGTGTTAGGTTTAGGGTTAGGGTTAGGTTTAGGGTTAGGGTTAGGGTTAGGGTAAGGGTAAGGGTTAGGGTTAGGGTTAAGGTTAGGGTTAGGGTTAGGGTTAGGGTTAGGGTAAGGGTTAGGGTTAGGGTTAGGTTTAGAGTTAGGGTAAGGGTTAAGGTTAGGGTTAGGGTTAGGGTAAGGGTAAGGGTTAGGGTTTGGGTTAAGGTTAGGCTTAAGGTTAGGGTAAGATTCAGGGTTAGTGTTAGGGTTAGTGTTAGGGTTGGGGTATGGTTAAGGTTTAGAGTTAGGGTAAGGGTAAGGGTTAGGTTTATGGTTAGGGTTAGGTTTAGAGTTAGGGTAAGGGTTAAGGTTAGGGTTAGGGGTTAGGGTTAGGGTTAGGGTTAGGGTAAGGGTAAGGGTTAGGGTTAGGGTTAGGGTAAGGGTTAGTGTAGGGTGAGGGTAAGGGTAACGGTTAGGGTTAGGGTTACGGTTAGGGTTAGGGTAAGGTTTAGGGTTAGCGTTAGGTAAGGGTTAGGGGTAGGGTTAGGGTTTTGGTTAGGGTTATGTTTAGGGTTAGGGTAAGGGTAAGGGTTAGGGTTATGGTTAGGGTTAGGGTTAGGGTAAGGGTAAGCGTAAGAGTTTGGGTTAGGATTAGGTGTTAGGGTTAGGGTTAGGTTGAGGGTTAGGGTTAGGGTTAGGGTTAGGGTTAAGGTTAGGGTTAGGATTAGGGTAAGGGTTAGGGTTAGGGTTAGGGTTAGAGTTTGGGTAAGGTTTAGGTTTAGGGTAAAGGTTAGGGTTAGGTTTAGGGTAAGGGTTAGGCTTAGGGTTAGGGTTAGGGATACGGTAAAGGTAAGGGTTAGAGTTAGGGTTAGGTTTAGGTTAAGGGTAAGGGTTAGTGTTAGGGTTAGGATTAGTGTTAGGGTGAAGGATAGGGTTAGGGTTAGGGCAAGGGTTAGGGTTAGGCTTAGGGTTAGGGTTAGGGTAAGGGTTACGGTTAGGGTTAGGCTTAGGTTAGGGTTTTGGTTAGGGTTAGGTTTAGGTTAGGGTAAGGGCAAGGGTTAGGGTTAGGTTAAGGGTTAGGTTTAGGGTTATGGTTAGGGTTAGGTTAAGGGTTAGGGTTAGGGTTAGGGTTAGAGTAAGTGTTAGGGTTAGGGTTAGGGTTAGGGTTAGGGTAAGGGTAAATGTTAGGGTTAGGGTTAGGGTTAGGTTTAGGGTTAGGGTAAGGGCAAGGGTTAGTGTTAGTGTTAGGTTTAGGGTTAGGGCAAGGTTTAGGGTAAGGTTAAGGGTTAGGGTTAGGCTTAGGGTAAGGTTAGGGTAAGGGTTAGGTTTAGGGTTAGGGTTAGAGTTAGGGTTAGGCTTAAGGTAAGGGTAAGATTCAGGGTTAGTGTTAGGGTTAGTGTTAGGATTGGGGTAAGGTTAAGGTTTAGAGTTAGGGTAAGGGTAAGGGTTAGGGTTATGGTTAGGGTTAGGTTTAGAGTTAGGGTAAGGGTTAAGGTTAGTGTTAGGGGTTAGGGTTAGGGTTAGGGTTAGGGTAAGGGTAAGGGTTAGGGTTAGGGTTAGGGTAAGGGATGGGTTAGGGTGAGGGTAAGGGTAACGGTTAGGGTTAGGGTTACGGTTAGGGTTAGGGTAAGGTTTAGGGTTAGGGTTAGGTAAGGGTTAGGGTTAGGGTTAGGGTTAGGTTTAGGATTAGGGTTAGGGTTAGGTTAAGGGTAAGGGTTAGGGTTAGGGTTAGAGTTAAGGTTAGGGTTAGGATTAGGGTTAGGTTTAGGTTTAGGGTTAGGATTAGGGTTAGGTTTAGGTTAAGCGTAAGTGTTAGGGTTAGTGTTAGGGTTAGGGATAAGGTTAGGGTTAGGGTTAGGGTAAGGGTAAGAGTTAGGGTTACGGTTAGGGTTAGGGTAAGGGTAAGGGTTAGGGTTTGGTTTAGGGTTAGGTTCAGGGTTAGGGTACCGTAAGGGTTAGGGTTAGGGTTAAGGTTAAGGTTAGGGTTCGGGTTAGGGTAAGGGTACGGGTTTGGGTTAGGGTTAGGGTTATTAATTAGGGTTAGGTTTAGGGTTAGGGTAAGGGTTAGGGTTAGGGTTAGGGTTAGGGTAAGGGTAAGGGTTAGGGTTAGGGTTAGGGTTAGGTTTAGGGTTAGGGTAACGGCAAGGGTTAGTGTTAGGGTTAGGTTTAGGTTTCAGTATAGGGTTAGGGTTAGGGTAAGGGTAAGGGTTAGGGTTAGGGTTATTAGTGAGGTTTAGGGTTAGGGTTAGGGTTAGGGTTAGTGTAAGGGTTAGGGTTATGGTTAGCACAAGGGTTAGGGTAATGGTAAGGGTTAGGGTTAGGCTTAGGGTTAGGTTTAGGGTAAGGGTTAGGGTTAGGGTTAGGGTTAGGTTTAGTGTTAGGGTTAGGTTAAGGGTAGGGTTTACGGTTGGGTTAGGGTTAGGTTTAGGGTTAGGGTTAGGGTTATGGTTAGGGTAAGGGTAAGGGTTAGGTTTAGGGTTAGGGTTAAGGTTAGGGTTAGGGTTAGGGTAAGGGTAAGGGTTAGGGTTGGGGTTCGGGTTGGGGTTAAGGTTAGGGTTTGGCTTATGGTTAGGTTTAGGGTTAGGGTAAGGGTAAGGATTAGGGTTAGGGTTAGGGTTAGGGTTAAGCTTAGGGTTAGTGTTAGGGTAAGGGTAAGAGTTAGGTTTAGGGTTAGGATTAGGGGTTAAGGTTAGGGTTAGGGTAAGTGTTAGGGTTAGGTTTAGGATTAGGGTTAGGGTTAGGGTTAGGCTTAGGGTAAGCGTAAGGGTTAGGGTTACGGTTAGGTTTAGGGTTAGGGTTAAGGTTAGTGTTAGAGTTAGGGTAAGGGTAAGGGTTAGGGTTTGGGTTAGGTTTAGGGTTAGGGTTAGCGTAAGGGTTAGGGTTACCGTTAGGGTTCACGTTAGGTTTAGGGTTAGGGTAAGGGTAAGGGTTAGGGTTAGGTTTAGGGTTAGGGTTACGGTTAGGGTAAGGGTAAGTGTTAGTGTTAGGGTTAGGGTTAGGTTTAGGGTTAGGGTTAGGGTAAGGGTAAGGGTACGGGTTAGGGTTAGGGTTAGGGTTAAGTTTAGGGTTAGGGTTAGGGTTAGGGTTAGGGTAAGGGTTAGGGTTAGGGTTAGGATTAGGTTTAGAGTTAGGTTAAGGGTTAAGGGTTAGGGTTATGGTTTGGGTTAGGGTTAGGCTTAGGGTTCGGGTAAGGTTCACGTTTTGGTTTAGGTTTAGGGTTAGGGTTGGGGTAAGGGTAAGGTTTAGGGTTAGGGTAAGGGTAAGGTTTAGGGTTAGGGTTATGGTTATGGTTAGGTTTAGAGTTAGGGTAAGGGTTAAGGTTAGGGTTAGGGGTTAGGGTTAGGGTTGGGGTTAGGGTAAAGGTAAGGGTTAGGGTTAGGGTTAGGGTAAGGGTTAGGGTTAGGGTGAGGGTAAGGGTAACTCTTAGGTTTAGGGTTACGGTTAGCGTTAGGGTAAGGGTTAGGTTTAGGGTTAGGTAAGGGTTAGGGTTAGGGTTAGGGTTAGGGTTAGGTTTAGGGTTAGGTTTAGGATTAGGGTTAGGGTTAGGTTAAGGGTAAGGGTTAGGGTTAGGGTTAGGGTAAAGGTTAAGGTTAGTGTTAGAGTTAGGGTTAGGTTTAGGTTTAGGGTTTGGATTAGGGTTAGGGTTAGGTTAAGTGTAAGGGTTAGGTTTAGGGTTAGTGTTAGGGTTAAGGTTAGGGTTAGGGTTAGGTAAGGGTAAGGGTTAGGGTTAGGGTTAGGGTAAGGGTAAGGTTTAGGGTTAGGGTTAGGGATAGGGTTAGGGTAATAGTAAGGGTTAGGATTAGGTTTAGGGTTAGGATTAGGGTTAGGGTTAGGTTAGGGTTAGGGTTAGGTTAGGGTTAGGGTTAGATTAGGTTAGGGTTAGGGTTAGGGTTAGGGCTAGGGTAAGGGTAAGGGTTAGGATTAGGGTTAGTTTTACGGGTTAGGGTTAGGGTTAGGTTTGGGGTTAGGGTTAGTGTTAGGGTAAGTGTAAGGTTTAGGGTTAGGTTTGGGTTAGGGTTAGGGTTAGGATTATGGTTAGTGTAAGGGTAAGGGTTAGGGTTAGGGTTAATGTTAGGATTAGGGTTATGGTTAGGGTAAGGGTAAGGGTAATAGTTAGGGTTAGGTTTAGGGTAAGGGTTACGGTTAGGGTTAGGGTTAGGATAAGGGTTAGGGTTAAGGTTTGGGTTAGGGTTAGATTTAGGGTTATGGTAAGGGTAAGTGTTAGGGTTAGGGTTAGGGTTAGGGTTAGGGTTATGGTTTGGGTTAGGGTTAGGCTTAGGGTTCGGGTAAGGTTCACGTTTAGGTTTAGGTTTAGGGTTAGGGTTGGGGTAAGGGTAAGGTTTAGGGTTAGGGTAAGGGTAAGTTTTAGGGGTAGGGTTAGGGTTAGGGTTAGGTTTAGAGTTAGGGTAAGGGTTAAGGTTAGGGTTAGGGGTTAGGGTTAGGGTTGGGGTTAGGGTAAGGGTAAGGGTTAGGGTTAGGGTTAGGGTAAGGGTTAGGGTTAGGGTGAGGGTAAGGGTAACTCTTAGGTTTAGGGTTACGGTTAGCGTTAGGGTAAGGGTTAGGTTTAGGGTTAGGTAAGGGTTAGGGTTAGGGTTAGGGTTAGGGTTAGGTTTAGGGTTAGGTTTAGGATTAGGGTTAGGGTTAGGTTAAGGGTAAGGGTTAGGGTTAGGGTTAGGGTAAAGGTTAAGGTTAGTGTTAGAGTTAGGGTTAGGTTTAGGTTTAGGGTTTGGATTAGGGTTAGGGTTAGGTTAAGTGTAAGGGTTAGGTTTAGGGTTAGTGTTAGGGTTAAGGTTAGGGTTAGGGTTAGGGTAAGGGTAAGGGTTAGGGTTAGGGTTAGGGTAAGGGTAAGGGTTAGGGTTAGGGTTAGGGATAGTGTTAGGGTAATAGTAAGGGTTAGGATTAGGTTTAGGGTTAGGATTAGGGTTAGGGTTAGGTTAGGGTTAGGGTTAGGGTTAGGGTTAGGGCTAGGGTAAGGGTAAGGGTTAGGATTAGGGTTAGTTTTACGGGTTAGGGTTAGGGTTAGGTTTGGGGTTAGGGTTAGTGTTAGGGTAAGTGTAAGGTTTAGGGTTAGGTTTGGGTTAGGGTTAGGGTTAGGATTATGGTTAGTGTAAGGGTAAGGGTTAGGGTTAGGGTTAAGGTTAGGATTAGGGTTATGGTTAGGGTAAGGGTAAGGGTAATAGTTAGGGTTAGGTTTAGGGTAAGGGTTACGGTTAGGGTTAGGGTTAGGGTAAGGGTTAGGGTTAAGGTTTGGGTTAGGGTTAGATTTAGGGTTATGGTAAGGGTAAGTGTTAGGGTTAGGGTTAGGGTTAGGGTTAGGGTAAGGGTTAGTGTTAGGGTTAAGGTAAGGGTTAGCGTTAGGGTTAGGGTTTGGGTTAGGGTTAGGTTTAGGTTTAGGGTAAGGGTAAGGGTTAGGGTTAGGGTTAGGGTTAGGGTTAAGTTTAGGGTTAGTGTAAGGGTAAGGGTAAAGGTAATGGTTAGGTTTAGGATTAGGGTTTAGGGTTAGGGTTAGGTTTAGGGTAAGTTTTAGGGTTAGGTTTAGGATTAATATTAGTGTTAGTGTAAGGGTAAGGGTTAGGGTTACGGTTAGGGTTAGGGTTAGTGTTAAGGTTAGGGTTAGGGTTAGGGTAAGGGTAAGGGTAAGGGTTAGGTTTAGGGTTAGGGTTACGATTAGGGTAAGGGTAAGGTTTGGGGTTAGGGTTAGGGTAAGGGTTAGGGTTAGGGTTAGGGTCAGGGTTAGAGTTAGGTTTAGGGTTAGGGTTAGGGTAGGGGTAAGAGTTAGGGTTAGGGTAAGGGTTAGGATAAGGGTTACGGTTAGGGTTAGGGTTAGGTTAGGGTTAGGGTTAGGATTAGGATTAGGGTTTTGGTTAGGTTTACGGTAAGGGTTAGGGTCAGGGTTAGGGTTAGGGTTAGGGTTAGGTTAAGGGTTAGGGTAAGGGTTAGGGTTGGGGTTAGATTTAGGTTAGGGTTAGGGTTACGGTTAGGGTTAGGGTTCGGGTTAGGGTTAGGGTAAGTTTAGGGTCAGGGTTAGAGTTAGGTTTAGTGTTAGGGTTAGGGTAATGGTAAGGTTTAGGCTAGGGTAAGGGTTAGGGTAAGGGTACGGGTTAAGGTTAGCGTTAGGTTTAGGGGTTAGGGTTAGGGTAAGGGTAAGGGTTAGGAATAGGATTAGGGTTAGGGTTACGGTTAGGGTTAGGGTAAGGGTAAAGGTTAGGGTTAGGGTTAGTGTTAGGGTTTGGGTTAGGGTTAGGTTTAGGGTTAGAGGTTAGGGTTAGGGTTAGGGTTAGGGAAAGGGTAAGGGTTAGGGTTAGGGTTAGAGTT
Source organism: Megascapheus bottae (assembly GCA_024803745.1). Taxonomy (NCBI): domain Eukaryota; kingdom Metazoa; phylum Chordata; class Mammalia; order Rodentia; family Geomyidae; genus Megascapheus; species Megascapheus bottae. The sequence continues at coordinate 69,251 of JANJXV010000975.1, read as the reverse complement.
ACGGTAAGGGTTAGGTTAATGTTCCGGTTAGGGTTAGGGTTAGGTTTAGGGTAAGGGTAAGGGTAGGATTAGGGTTAGGGTTAGGGTAAGGGTAAGGCTTAGGGTTAGGGTTAGGGTTAGGGTAAGGGTAAGGGTTAGGGTTTGGGTTAGGGTTAGGGTTAGGTTTAGGGTTAGGGTTAGGGTAAGTGTAAGGGTTAGGGTAAGGGTTAGGGATAGGTTTAGGCTTAGGGTAGTGTTAGAGTTAGGGTAAGTGTAAGAGTTAGGGTTAGGGTTAGGGTTTGGGTTAGGGTAAAGTTTAGGGTAAGGGTTAATGTTAGGTTTAGGGTTAGGGTTAGGGTTAGGTTTAGGGTAAGCGTAAGGGTAACGGTATGGGTTAAGGTTAGGGATTAGGGTTAGGGTTAGGTTTAGGGTTAGGGTTAGGGTAAGGGTAAGGGTTAGGTTTAGGGTTAGAGTTAGGTTTAGGGTTAGGGTTAGGGTTAGGGTTAGGTTAAGGGTAAGTGTTAGGGTTAGGGTTTGGGTTAGGGTTAGGGTTAGGGTTAAAGTTAGGGTTAGGGTTAGGTTTAAGGTGAGGGTTAGGGTTAGGGTTAAGGTTAGGGTTAGGTTTAGGGTGAGGGTAAGGGTTAACGTTAGGGTTAGGGTTAAGGTAAGGGTTAGGTTTAGGGTTAGGATTAGGGTTAGAGTAAGGGTAAGGTTTAAGTTTAGGGTTAGGTTAGGGTTAGGATTTGGGTTAGGGTTAGGTTTAGGGTTAGTGTAAGGATAAGGGTTAGGGTTAGGGTAAGGGTAAGGGTTAGGATTAGGGTTAGGGTTAGGGTTTGGGTTAGGGTTAGGTTTAGGGTTAGAGTTAGGTTTAGGGTTAGGTTTAGGGTAAGTTTTAGGGTTAGGTTTAGGATTAATATTAGTGTTAGGGTAAGGGTAAGGGTTAGGGTTACGGTTAGGGTTAGGGTTAGTGTTAAGGTTAGGGTTAGGGTTAGGGTAAGGGTAAGGGTAAGGGTTAGGTTTAGGGTTAGGGTTACGATTAGGGTAAGGGTAAGGTTTGGGGTTAGGGTTAGGGTAAGGGTTAGGGTTAGGGTTAGGGTCAGGGTTAGAGTTAGGTTTAGGGTTAGGGTTAGGGTAGGGGTAAGAGTTAGGGTTAGGGTAAGGGTTAGGATAAGGGTTACGGTTAGGGTTAGGGTTAGGTTAGGGTTAGGGTTAGGATTAGGATTAGGGTTTTGGTTAGGTTTACGGTAAGGGTTAGGGTCAGGGTTAGGGTTAGGGTTAGGGTTAGGTTAAGGGTTAGGGTAAGGGTTAGGGTTGGGGTTAGATTTAGGTTAGGGTTAGGGTTACGGTTAGGGTTAGGGTTCGGGTTAGGGTTAGGGTAAGTTTAGGGTCAGGGTTAGAGTTAGGTTTAGTGTTAGGGTTAGGGTAATGGTAAGGTTTAGGCTAGGGTAAGGGTTAGGGTAAGGGTACGGGTTAAGGTTAGCGTTAGGTTTAGGGGTTAGGGTTAGGGTAAGGGTAAGGGTTAGGAATAGGATTAGGGTTAGGGTTACGGTTAGGGTTAGGGTAAGGGTAAAGGTTAGGGTTAGGGTTAGTGTTAGGGTTTGGGTTAGGGTTAGGTTTAGGGTTAGAGGTTAGGGTTAGGGTTAGGGTTAGGGAAAGGGTAAGGGTTAGGGTTAGGGTTAGAGTTACGGTAAGGGTTAGGTTAATGTTCCGGTTAGGGTTAGGGTTAGGTTTAGGGTAAGGGTAAGGGTAGGATTAGGGTTAGGGTTAGGGTAAGGGTAAGGCTTAGGGTTAGGGTTAGGGTTAGGGTAAGGGTAAGGGTTAGGGTTTGGGTTAGGGTTAGGGTTAGGTTTAGGGTTAGGGTTAGGGTAAGTGTAAGGGTTAGGGTAAGGGTTAGGGATAGGTTTAGGCTTAGGGTAGTGTTAGAGTTAGGGTAAGTGTAAGAGTTAGGGTTAGGGTTAGGGTTTGGGTTAGGGTAAAGTTTAGGGTAAGGGTTAATGTTAGGTTTAGGGTTAGGGTTAGGGTTAGGTTTAGGGTAAGCGTAAGGGTAACGGTATGGGTTAAGGTTAGGGATTAGGGTTAGGGTTAGGTTTAGGGTTAGGGTTAGGGTAAGGGTAAGGGTTAGGTTTAGGGTTAGAGTTAGGTTTAGGGTTAGGGTTAGGGTTAGGGTTAGGTTAAGGGTAAGTGTTAGGGTTAGGGTTTGGGTTAGGGTTAGGGTTAGGGTTAAAGTTAGGGTTAGGGTTAGGTTTAAGGTGAGGGTTAGGGTTAGGGTTAAGGTTAGGGTTAGGTTTAGGGTGAGGGTAAGGGTTAACGTTAGGGTTAGGGTTAAGGTAAGGGTTAGGTTTAGGGTTAGGATTAGGGTTAGAGTAAGGGTAAGGTTTAAGGTTAGGGTTAGGTTAGGGTTAGGATTTGGGTTAGGGTTAGGTTTAGGGTTAGTGTAAGGATAAGGGTTAGGGTTAGGGTAAGGGTAAGGGTTAGGATTAGGGTTAGGGTTAGGGTTTGGGTTAGGGTTAGGTTTAGGGTTAGAGTTAGGTTTAGGGTTAGGGTAAGGGTAAGGATTAGGGTTAGGTTTAGGGCTAGTGTTAGGATTAGGGTGAAAGTTTGGGTTAGGGTTAGGTTAAGGGTAAGGGTTAAGGTTAGTGTTAGGGTAAGGGTTAGGGTTAGTTTTAGGGTTAGTGTTACCGTAAGGGTAAGGGTTAGTGTTAGGGTAAGGGTTAGGGTTAGGGTTAGGGTAAGGGTTAGGGTTAGGGTTAGGTTTAGGGTAAGGGTAAGGGTTAGGGTTAGGGTTACGGTAAGGGTAAGGGTTAGGGTTAGGGTTAGGGTAAGGGTAAGGCTTAGGGTTAGGGTTAGGGTTTGGGTTGGGGTTAGGGTTAATGTTAGGGTTAGGGTTAGGGTAAGGGTAAGGGTTAGGGTTAGGGTTAGGGTTAGGGTTAGGGGTTAGGGTTAGGGTTAGGTTAGGGTTAGGGTTAGGGTAAGGGTAAGGGTTAGGGTTAGGGTTAGGGTTAGGGTTTAGGGTTAGGGTAAGGTTAGGGTTAGGGTTAGGATAAGGGTAAGGGTTAGGGTTAGGGTTAGGGTAAGGGTAAGTTTTAGGGTTAGGGTTAGGGTAAGTGTAAGGCTTAGGGTTAGGGTTAGGGTTTGGGTTAGGTTTAGTGTTAAGGTTAGGGTTAGTTTTAGGGTAAGGGTAAAGGTTAGGGTTAGGGTTAGGGTTAGAGGTTAGGGTTAGTTTTAGGGTTAGGGTTAGGGTAATGGTAAGGGTTAGGTTAGGGTAAGGGTTAGAGTAAGTGTTAGAGTTAGGGTTAGAGTAAAGTTAAGGGTTAGGGTTAGGGTTAGGGTAAGGGTTATTGTTAGGGTTAGAGTTAGGGTTAGGGTTAGGGTAAGGGTAAGGGTTAGGGTTAGGGTTAGGGTAAGTGTAAGAGTTAGGGTTAGGGTTAGGGTTAGGGTTAGGGTTAGGTTTAGGTTAGGGTAAGTGTTAGAGTTAGGGTTAGGGTTAGGGTAAGGGTAAGGGTTAGGGTTAGGGTTAGGGTAAGTGTAAGAGTTAGGGTTAGGGTAAGGGTAAGGGTTAGGGTTAGGGTTAGGTTTAGGGTAAGAGTAAGGGTAAGGGTTTGGGTTAGGGATAGGTATTAGGGTTAGGGTTAGGTTTAGGGTTAGGTTTAGGGTAAGGGTAAGGGTTACGGTTAGGGTTAGAGTTAGGTTTAGAGTTAGGGTTAGGGTTAGGGTTAGGTTAAGGGTAAGTGTTAGGGTTAGGGTTTGGGTTAGGGTTAGGGTTAGGGTTAAGGTTAGGGTTAGGGTTAGGGTTAAGTTTAGGGTTAGGGTTAGGGTGAGGATAAGGTTTAGGGTTAGGGTTAGGGTTAGGGTAAGGGTTAGGTTTAGGGTTAGGATTAGGGTTAGGTTAAGGGTAAGGTTTAAGGTTAGGGTTAGGTTAGGGTTAGGGTTTGGGTGAGAGTTAGGGTAAGGGTAAGGGTTAGGGTTAGGGTTTGGGTTAGGGTTAGGGTTAGGGTTAGTGTTAGGGTTAGGTTTAGGGTTAGGGTAAGGGTAAGGCTTAGGCTTAGGGTTAGGGCTAGTGTTAGGGTGAAACTTTGGGTTAGGGTTAGGTTAAGGATAAGGGTTAAGGTTAGTGTTAGGGTTAGGGATATTTTTAGGGTTAGTGTTAGCGTAAGGGTAAGGGTTAGGGTTAGGGTAAGGGTAAGGGTTAGGGTTAGGGTTAGGGTAAGTGTAAGGCTTAGGGTTAGGGTTAGGGTTTGGGTTAGGGTTAGGGTTAAGGTTAGGGTTAGGGTT
>JANJXV010000975.1:57500-60000 GCA_024803745.1 Megascapheus bottae | reverse complement strand
GGGTAAGGGTTAGGGTTAGGGTTAGGGTTAGTGTTAGGGTTAGGGTTAGGGTTAGGGTTAGGGTTAGGGTTAGGGTAAGGGTTAGGGTCAGGGTTAGAGTTAGTGTTTGGGTTAGGGTTAAGTTTAGGGTTAGGATTAGGATAAGTGTAAGTGTTAGGGTTAGGGTTAGGGTTATTAGTTAGGGTTAGGGTTAGGGTTAGGGTTAGGGTAAGGGTTAGGGATAGGGTTAGGGTTAGGCTTATAAGTTAGGGTTAGGGTTAGGGGTAGGGTTAGGGTTAGGGTAAGTTTAAGGGTTAGGGTGAGGGTTAGGCTTCGGATTTGGTTTAGGCTTAGGGTAAGGGTAAGGGTTAGGGTTAGGGTTAAGGATACGGTTAGGTTTAGGGTTAGGGTTAGGGTTAGGGTAAGGTTAAGGGTTAGGGTTAGGGTTAGGCTTAGGGTTAGGTTAGGGTTAGCGTAAGGTAAGGGTTATTGTTAGCGTTAGGGTTAAGGTTAGGGTTAAGTTTAGGTTTAGGATTAGGGTAAGGGTAAGGGTTAGGGTTAGGCTTAGGGTTACGTTAGAGTAAGGGTTAGGGTAAGGGTTAGGGTTAAGTTTAGGTTTAGGGTTAGGGTAAGGGTAAGTGTTAGGGTTAGGATTATTAGTTAGGGTTAGTGTTAGGGTTAGGGACAGGGTAAGGGTTAGGATTAGGGTTAGGGTTAGGGTAAGAGTGAGGGTTAATGTTAGGGTTAGGATTAGGTTTAGGGTTAGGGTTAGGGTAAGGGTAAGGGTTAGTGCTAGGATTAGGGTTAGGGTTATGGTAAGTGTAAGTGTTAGGTTTAGGGTTAGAGTTAGGGTTAAGGTTAGGGTTAGGGTTAAGTTAAGGGTAAGGTTTAGGGTTAGGGTTAGGGTTATTAGTTAGGGTTAGGGTTAGGGTAAGGGTTGGGGTTAAGGTTAGGATAAGGGTAAGGGTTAGGGTTAGGGTTAGGATTAGGGTTAAGGTTAGGGTTATGGTAAGGGTATGGGTTAGGGTTAGGGTTAGGGTTATTGTTAGGGTAAGGGTTAGGGTTAAGATTTGGGTTAGGGCTTGGCTTAGGTTTAGGTTTTGGGTTAGGGTAAGCGTAAGGTTAGGTTTAGGGTTAGGGTTAGGGTTAGGGTTAAGGTTAGGGTTAGGGTAAGGGTAATGGTTAGGGTTAGGTTTAGGTGTTAGGGTTAGGGTTAGGGTAAGGATTAGGGTTTGGGTTAGGGCAAGGTTTAGGGTTAGGGTTAGGGTTAGGGTTAGGGTTAGTGTTAGGGTTAGGGTCAGGGTTAGAGTTAGTGTTTGGGTTAGGGTTAACTTTAGGGTTAGGATTAGGATAAGTGTAAGTGTTAGGGTTAGGGTTAGGGTTATTAGTTAGGGTTAGGGTTAGGGTTAGGGTAAGGGTTAGGGTTAGGGTTAGGGTTAGGCTTATAAGTTAGGGTTAGGGTTAGGGGTAGGGTTAGTGTTAGGGTAAGTTTAAGGGTTAGGGTGAGGGTTAGGCTTCGGATTTGGTTTAGGCTTAGGGTAAGGGTAAGGGTTAGGGTTAGGGTTAAGGATACGGTTAGGTTTAGGGTTAGGGTTAGGGTTAGGGTAAGGTTAAGGGTTAGGGTTAGGGTTAGGCTTAGGGTTTGGTTTAGGCTTAGGGTAAGGGTAAGGGTTAGGGTTAGGGTTAGGGTTAGGGTTAGGGTTTGGGTAAGGGTTAGGTTTAGGGTTAGGGTAACGGTAAAGATTAGGGTTATGGATAGGGTTAGGGTTAAGGTTAGGGTTAGGGTAAGGGTAAGGGTTAGGGTTAGGGTTATCACTTAGGGTTAGAGTTAGGGTTAGTTTTAGGGTAAAGGTTAGGGTTAGGGTTAGGGTTGGGGTTAGGTTTAGGGTTAGGGTTAGGGTAAGGGTAAGTGTCAGGGTTAGGGTTAGGGTTAGTGTTCGGGTTAGAGTTAAGGTTAGGGTTAAGGTTAGGTTAGGGTTAGTGTTAGGGTTAGGGTTAGCCTGAGGCTTAGGGTTAAGTTTAGGGTTAGGCTTAGGGTAACTGTAAGGGTTAGGGTTAGGGTTAGGGTTAGGGATTAGGGTTAGGGTTAGGGTAAGGGTTACGGTTAGGTTTAGGGTGAGGGTTAGGTTAAGGGTAAGGGTTAGGGTTAGGGTTAGGTTTAGGGTTAGGGTTAGGGTTAGCGTAAGGTAAGGGTTATTGTTAGCGTTAGGGTTAAGGTTAGGGTTAAGTTTAGGTTTAGAATTAGCGTAAGGGTAAGGGTTAGGGTTAGGCTTAGGGTTACGTTAGAGTAAGGGTTAGGGTTAGGGTTAGGGTTAAGTTTAGGTTTAGGGTTAGGGTAAGGGTAAGTGTTAGGGTTAGGATTATTAGTTAGGGTTAGTGTTAGGGTTAGGGACAGGGTAAGTGTTAGGATTAGGGTTAGGGTTAGGGTAAGAGTGAGGGTTAATGTTAGGGTTAGGATTAGGTTTAGGGTTAGGGTTAGGGTAAGGGTAAGGGTTAGTGCTAGGATTAGGGTTAGGGTTAT
>JANJXV010000975.1:37500-52500 GCA_024803745.1 Megascapheus bottae | reverse complement strand
GTAACGGTAAGGGTTAGAGTTAGGGTTAGGTTTAGGGTAAGGGGTAGTGTTATGGTTAGTGTTAGTGTTAGGGTGAACATTAGGGTTGCGGTTAGGGTAAGGGTTAGGGTTAGGGTTAGGGTTAGGGTTAGGGTAAGTTTACGGTTAGGGTTAGGCTTAGGTTAGGTTTTGGGTTAGGGTTAGGTTTAGGGTTAGGGTAAGGGCAAGGGTTAGGGTTACGTTTAGGGTTAGGGGTTAGGGTTATTGTTAGGTTTAGGGTAAGGGTTAGGGTTAGGGTTAGGTTTAGGGTAAGGGTTAGGGTTAGGGTTAGGTTTAGGTTTAGGTTAGGGTTACCGTTTGTGTAAGGGTAAGGGTTAGGATTAGGGTTAGGGTTAGGGTTAGGGTTTGGTTTAGGCTTAGGGTAAGGGCAAGGGTTAGGGTTACGTTTAGGGTTAGGGGTTAGGGTTATTGTTAGGGTTAGGGTTAGGGTTAGGGTTAGGGTTAGGTTCAGGGTAAAGGTTAGGTTTAGGGTTAGGTTTAGGTTTAGGTTAGGTTTACGGTTTGTGTAAGGGTAAGGGTTAGGGTTAGGGTTAGGGTTAGCGTAAGGGTAAGGGTTAGGATTAGGGTTAGGGTTAGGGTCTGAGTTAGGATTAGGTTTAGGGTTAAGGTTTGGGTTAGGGTTAGGTTTAGGGTTAGGGTTTGGGTTAGGGTTAGGTTTAGCGTTAGGTTTAGGATAAGGGTTAGTGTTAGGGTTAGGGTTAGGGTTATTAGTTAGGTTAGGGTTAGGGTTATGGTAAGTGTTAGGGTTAGCTTTAGGGTTAGGGTAAGGGTAAGGGTAAGGGTTAGGGTTAGGGTTAGGTTTAGGGTAAGGGTTACGGTTAGGCTTAGGGTTTGGGTTAGAGTTTGGTTTACTGTTAGGGTAAGCGTAAGGGTTAGGGTTACGGTTAGGATTGAGGTTAGGGTTAGGGTTAGGGTAAAGTTTAGGGTTAGGGTTAGGGTTATTAGTTAGGGTTATGGTTACGGTTAGGGTAAGGGTAAGGGTTAGGGTAGGGATAAGCTTAGTGTTACGGTAAGGGCAAGGGTTAGGGTTAGGGTTAGGGTTAGGGTTAGTGTTAAGCTTAGGGTTAGGGTAAGGGTAAGCGTTAGGGTTAGGGTTAGGGTTAGGGTTAGGGTAAGGGTTAGGGTTACGGTTAGGGTAAGTGTTAGGTTTAGGGTTAGGGTAAGGGTAAGGGTTAGGGTTAGGGTTAGGTTAAGGGATAGGGTTAGGGTTACGGTAAGGGTAAGGGATAGGGTTAGGGTTTGGGTTTGGGTTAGGTTACGGGATAGGGTTAGGTTTAGGTTTAGGGTTAGAGTTAGGGTAAGGGTAAGGGTTAGGTTTAGGGTTAGGGTTAGGGTTAGGGTAAGGGTAGGGATTAGGGTTAGGGTTAGGGTTAGGGTTAAGGTTAGGGTTAGTGATAAGGTAAGGGTAAGTGTTAGAGTTAGGGATAGGTTTACGGTAAGGGTAAGGGTTAGTGTTAGGGTTAGGGTTAGGGTTAGGGTGAACGTTATGGTTAGGGTTATGGTAAGGGTTAGGGTTAGGGTTAGGGTTAAGGTTAGGGTTAGGGTTAGGGTTAGGGTTAGTGTAAGGTTTAGGGTTAGGGTGAGGGTAAGTGTTAGGGTAGGGGTAAGGGTTAGGATTAGGCTTAGGGTTAGGGTTAGGGTTAGGGTTAGGGTTAGGGTAAGGGTTAGGCTTAGGTATAGGGTTATGGTTAGGTTTATGGTAAGGGTAAGGGTTAGGGTTAGGGTTAGGGTTAGGTTTAGGGTTAGGGTTAGGGTTAGGGTAAGGGTAAGGATTAGGGTTAGGGTTAGGGTTAGGGTTAGCCTTAAGGTTAGGGTAGGGTTAGTGTAAGGGTAACGGTTAAGGTTAGGGTTAGGTTTGGGTTACGGTAAGTGTAAGGGTTAGGGTTAGGCTTAGGCTTAGGGTTAGGGTTTGGGTTAGGGTTAGGTTTAGGGTTAGGGTAAGGGTAAGGGTTAGGGTTATGGTTAGGGTTAGGGTAGGGTAAGGGTAAGGGTAAGAGTTTGGGTTAGGGTTAGGTGTTAGGGTTAGGGTTATTGTGAGGGTTAGGGTTAAGGTTAGGGTTAGGATTAAGGTAAGGGTTAGAATTAGGGTTAGGCTTAGGGTTAGGGTTAGGGTAAGGGTTAGGGTTAGGGTTAAGCTTAGGGTTAGGGTTAGGGTATGGGTAAGTGTTAGGGTTAGGGTTAGGGATACGGTAACGGTAAGGGTTAGAGTTAGGGTTAGTTTTAGGGTAAGGGTTAGTGTTATGGTTAGTGTTAGTGTTAGGGTGAACATTAGGGTTGCGGTTAGGGTAAGGGTTAGGGTTAGGGTTAGGGTTAGGGTTAGGGTAAGTTTACGGTTAGGGTTAGGCTTAGGTTAGGGTTTGGGTTAGGGTTACGTTTAGGGTTAGGGTAAGGGGAAGGGTTAGGGTTACGTTTAGGGTTAGGGGTTAGGGTTATTGTTAGGTTTAGGGTAAGGGTTAGGGTTATGGTTAGGTTTAGGGTAAGGGTTAGGGTTAGGGTTAGGTTTAGGTTTAGGTTAGGGTTACCGTTTGTGTAAGGGTAAGGGTTAGGATTAGGGTTAGGGTTAGGGTTAGGGTTTGGGTTAGGGTTAGGTTTAGGGTTAGGGTTTAGGTTAGGGTTAGATTTAGGGTTAGGTTTAGGATAAGGGTTAGTGGTAGGGTTAGGGTTAGGGTTATTAGTTAAGGTAGGGTTAGGGTTAGGGTTATGATAAGGGTTAGGGTTAGCTTTAGGGTTAGGGTAAGGGTAAGGGTAAGGCTTAGGGTTAGGGTTAGGATTGAGGTTAGGGTTAGGGTTAGGGTAAGTGTAAGGTTTAGGGTTAGGGTTAGGGTTATTAGTTAGGGTTATGGTTACGGTTAGGGTAAGGGTAAGGGTTAGGGTAGGGTTAAGCTTAGTGTTAGGGTAAGGGCAAGGGTTAGGGTTAGGGTAAGGGTTGGGGTTAGGGTTAGGGTTAGTGTTAAGTTTAGGGTTAGGGTAAGGGTAAGGGTTAGGGTTAGGGTTAGGGTTAGGGTAAGGGTTAGGGTTACGGTTAGGGTAAGGGTTAGGTTTATGGTTAGGGTAAGGGTAAGGGTTAGGGTTAGGATTAGGGGAAGGGTTTGGGTTAGGGTTTGGTTTAGGGTTACGGTAAGGGTAAGGGTTAGGTTTAGGGTTAGAATTAGTGTTAAGTTTAGGTTTAGGGTTTGGGTAAGTGCAAGGTTTAGGGTTAGCGTTAGGGTTAGGGGTTAGGTTTAGGTTTAGGGTTAGAGTTAGGTTTAGGGTTAAGGATAGGGTTAGTGGTTAGCGTTAGGGTTAGGGTTAGGGTTAGGGTTAGCGTTACGGTAAGGGTAAGGGTTAGGGTTAGGGTTGGGTTAAGGGTTAGGTTTAGGGTTACGGTAAGGGTAAAGATTAGGGTTAGGGTTTGGGTTTGGGTTAGGGTACGGGATAGGGTTATGTTTAGGTTTAGGGTTAGAGTTAGGGTAAGGGTAAGGGTTAGGGTTAGGTTTAGGGTTAGGGTTAAGGTTAGGGTTAAGGATAAGGTTAGGGTAAGTGTTAGAGTTAGGGTTAGGGTTAGTGTTAGGGTGAACCTTACGGTTAGGGTTGTGGTAAGGGTTAGGGTTAGAGTTAGGGTTAGGGTTAGGGTAAGGGTTAGCTTAGGTTAGGGTTAGCTTAGGTTAGGGTTTGGGTTATTGCTAGGTTTAGGGTTAGGGTAAGGTTAAGGGTTAGGTTTAGGTTTAGGGTTAGGGGTTAGGGTTAGGGTTAGGGTTAGGGTTAGATATAGGGTAAGGGTTAGAGTTAGCGTTAGGGTAAGGGTAAGGGTAAGGGTTAGGGTTAGGGTTAGGGTTAAGTTTAGGTTTAGGGTTAGGGTAAGGGTAAGGGTTAGGGTTAGGGTTAGGGTAAGGGTAAGGGTTAGGGTTAGGGTTAGGGTTAGGGGTTAGGGTTAGGGTTACGGTAGGGTTAGGGTAAGGGTAACGGTTAAGGTTAGGGTCAGGGTTAGGTTTAGGTTTAGGGTAAGGGTAAGGGTTAGGGTTACTCTTAGGCTTAGGGTTAGGGTTTGGGTTAGGGTTAGTGTTAGGGTTAGTGTTAGGGTAAGGGTTAGGATTAGGGTTACGGCTAGGGTAAGGGTTAGGGTTAGGGTTAGGGTTAGTGTTAGGGTAAGGGTAAGGGTTAGGGTTAGGGTTAGGTTTAGGGTTAGGGTTAGGGTAAGGGTAAGGGTTAGGGTTAGGGTTAGATATAGGGTAAGGGTTAGAGTTAGCGTTAGGGTAAGGGTAAGGGTAAGGGTTAGGGTTAGGGTTAGGGTTAAGTTTAGGTTTAGGGTTAGGGTAAGGGTAAGGGTTAGGGTTAGGTTTAGGGTAAGCGTAAGGGTTAGTGTTAGGGTTAGGGTTAGTTTTAGGGTGAAGGTTAGGGTTAGGGTTAGGGTAAGGGTTAGTGTTAGGGTTAGGGTTAGTGTTAGGGTGAAGGTTAGGGTTAGGGTTAGGGTAAGGGTAAGGGTTAGCGTTAGGCTTAGGCTTAGGGATAGGTTAGGGTTAAGGTTAGGGTTAGGTTTAGGGTAAGGGTAAGGGTTTGGGTTAGGGTTAGGTTTAGGGTTAGGGTAAGTTTAAGGGTTAGGGTTACGGTTAGGGTTAAGGTTCGGGTTAGGGTTAGGATAAGGGTAAGGGTTAGTGTTAGGGTTAGAGTTAGGGGTTAGGGTTAGGGTTAAGTTTAGGGTTACGGTAAGGGTTAGGGTTAGGGTTAGGGTTAGGTTTAGGGTTAGGGTAAGGGTAAGGCTTAGGGTTTGGTTTAGGGTTAGGGTTAGGGTAAGGGTAAGGGTTAGGGTTTGGGTTAGGGTTAAGTTTAGGGTTAGGGTAAGGGTTAGGATTAGGGAAAGGGTAAGGATTAGGGTTACAGTTACGGTTAGGGTTAGGGTAACGGTAACGTTTATGGTTAGGGTCAGGGTTAGGATTAGGGTAAGGATTAGGCTTAGGGTTTGGGTTAGGGTTAGGTTTAGGGTTATGGTAAGGGTAAAGGTTAGGGTTAGGGTTAGGGTTAAGGTTAGGGTAAGGGTAAGGGTAAGGGTTTGGGTTAGGGTTAGGGGTTAGGGTTAGGGTTAGGGTAAGGGTTAGGGTTAGGGTTATGGTTAGGGTAAGGTTTAGGGTTAGGGTTAGGGTTAGTGTAAGGGTAAGGGTTAGGGTTAGGGTTAGGCTTAGATTTAGGGTTACGCTGAGTGTAAGTGTAAGCGTTAGAGTTAGGGTTAGGGTCTGGGTTAGGGTTTGGGTTAGGGTTAGGGGTTAGGGTTAGGGTTAGGGTTAGTTTTAGGGTTAGTGTTAGGGTAAGGGTAAGGGTTATTGTTAGGGTAAGGGTTAGGGTTAGGGGTAGGGTTAGGGTTAGGTTAGGGTTAGGGTTAGGGTTAGGGTTAGGGTTAGGTTGGGGTTAGGATTAGGGTAAGGGTTAGGGTTAGGGTTAGGGTGAAGTTTAGGGTTAGGTTTAGGTTTAGGGTTAGCGTAAGGGTTATGGTTAGGGTTAGGGTTAGGGTAAGGGTAAGGGTTAGGGTTAGGGTTAGGATTAGGGTTAAGTTTAGGGTAGGGTTAGGGTAAGGGTAACGTTTAGGGTTAGGTTCAGGGTTAGGATTAGGGTTAGGGTAAGGGTAAGGGTTAGGGTTAGGGTTAGGCTTAAGGTTTGGGTTAGGGTTAGGTTTAGGGTTAGGGTAAGGGTAAGGGTTAGGGTTAGGGTTAGGGTTAAGGTTAGGGTAAGGGTAAGGGTAAGGGTTTGGGTTAGGGTTAGGGGTTAGGATTAGGGTTAGGGTTAGGGTAAGGGTTAGGGTTATGGTTATGGTTAGGGTACGGTTTAGGGTTAGGGTTAGGGTTAGGGTAAGGTTTAGAGTTAAGGTTAGGGTTAGGTTTAGGGTTAGGGTTAGGGTTAGGTTTAGGGGAAGGGTTAGGTTAAGGGTAAGGGTTAGAGTCTAAAGTTTGGAATTGAAATTCCTCCAGCGCTGTTCTTTCTGGTAAGAAGTGTTTTTGCTATACGGGGTCTTTAATTATTCCTTATGAAATTTTGGATTGCCCCTCCTATTTCTTTAAAGAATGTCATTGGTATGTTGATGGGTATTGCATTGAATTTGTAGATAGCTCTTGGCAAGATTGTCATTTTCACATTGTTGATTCTTCCAATCCAGGAGCATGGGAGGTTTGTCCATTTCCTTAGTTCTGCTTTAATTTCATTTTTTAGGGTTTTAAAGTTTTCGTCAAAAAGGTCCTTTACATTCTTAGTTAAGCTAATTCCTAGGTACTTTATTTTCTTTGAGGCTATTGTGAAAGGAGTTTCTTTCCTGATTATTGCCTCGTTCCTCTCACTGTTGGCATAAAGGAAGGCAGTTGATTTTTGAGGGTTGATTTTATAGCCTGCTACTCTTCCAAAGCTTTGGATCAGCTCAAGGAGCTTGGAAGTAGAGTCTATAGGATTCTTTCAATACAGAATCATGTCATCTGCAAAGAGGGATAGTTTTATTTCCTCTTTGCCTACTTGGATCCCCTTTATGCTTGCTTCTTGCCTTATTGCACTGGCTAGGAATTCTAGTGCTATGTTAAAGAGGAGTGGAGAGAGTGGGCATCCTTGTCTCGTTCCTGATTTTAGAGGGAATGGCTTTAGATTTTCACCATTCAGTGTAATACTAGCAGTAGGTTTCTCATACACAGCCTTTATTACATTGAGGAATGTTCCATGGATTCCTAGTTTCTCCAGAGCTTTTAACATAAAGGGGTGTTGGATCTTGTCAAATGCCTTTTCCGCGTCTATTGAGACAATCATGTGATTTTTCTCTTTGCTCCTGTTGATGTGTTGAATTATATTAATTGATTTGCATAAGGGTAAGGGTTAGGGTTAGGGTTAGGGTTAGGGTAAGGGTAAGGGTTAGGGTTAGAGTTAGGGTTAAGGTTAGGGTTAGGGTTAGGGTAAGGGTAGGGGTTAGAATTAGGGTTAGGGTTAGGTGTTAGGGTTAGGGTAAGGGTAAGGGTTAGGGTTAGAGTTAGGGTTAAGGTTAGGGTTAGGGTTAGGGTAAGGGTAGGGGAGAGAATTAGGGTTAGGGTTAGGTGTTAGGGTTAGGGTTAGGGTTAGGGTAAGGTTTAGGGTTAGGGTTAGGGTTTAGGTTAAGGTAAGGGTAAGGGTTAGGGTTAGGGTTAGGGTTTGGGTTAGGCTAAGGGTTAGGGTTAGTGTTAGGGTTAGATTTACGGTTAGGGTTAGGGTAAGGGTAAAGGTTAGGGTTAGGGTTAGAGTTAGGGTAAGGGTAAGTGATAGGGTTAGGATTAGGGTTAGGGTTAGGGTTAAGTTTAGGGTTAGGGTAAGGGTAAGGGTTAGGAATAGGATTAGGGTTAGGGTTACGGTTAGGGTTACGGTAAGGGTAAGGGTTACTGTTAGGGTTAGGGTATGGTTTAGGGTTAAGTTTAGAGTTAGGGTAAGCGTAAGGGTTAGGGCGAGGTTTAGGGATAGGGGTTAGGGTTAGTGTTAGGGTGAGGGTAAGGGTTAGGGTTAGGGTAAGGGTTAGGTTAGGGTTGGGGTTAGGGTTAGGGTAAGGGTAAGGCTTAATTTTAGGCTTAGGTTAGAGTTAGGGTTTGGGTTAGGGTTAGGTTTAGGGTTAGGGTAAGGGTAAGGGTTAAGTTTAGGCTTTCGGTTTTTGTTAGGGAAAGGGATAGGGTTAGGGTTAGGGTTAGGGTTAGGGTTAGGGTTAGGTTTAGGTTTAGAGTTAGGGTAAGGGTAAGGGTTAGTGTTAGGGTTAGGGTTATGGTTAAGTTTAGGGTTAGGGTTAGGGTAAGGGTAAGGGTTAGGGTTACGGTTAGGGTTAGGGTTAAGGTTAGGGTTAGGGTTAGGGCAAGGGTAAGGGTTAGGATTAGGGTTAAGGTTAGGGGTTAGGGTTAGGGTTAGGGTAAGGGTTAGGGTTAGGGTTAGGGTTAAGGTTAGGGTAATGGTAAGGGTTAGGGTTAGGATTAGGGTTGGGGTTAGGCTAAGGGTTAGGGTTAGTGTTAGGGGTAGATTTAGGGTGAGTGTTAGGGTAAGGGTAAGGGTTAGGGTTAGGGTTAGGGTTAGGGTAAGGGTAAGGGATAGGGTTAGGCTTAGGGTTAGGGTTAGGGTTAGGATTAGGGTTAGGGTTAGGGTAAGGGTTAGGGTAAGGGCTAGGGTTAGGTATAGGCTTAGGGTAGGGTTAGGGTTAGGGTAAGTATAAGAGTTAGGGTTAGAGTTAGGGTTAAGGTTAGGGTAAAGGTTAGGGTAAGGGTTAGTGTTAGGTTTAGGGTTAGGGTTAGGGTTAGGTTTAGGGTAAGAGTAAGGGTAAGGGTTTGGGTTAGGGTTAGGGATTAGGGTTAGGGTTAGGTTTAGGCTTAGGTAAGGGTAAGGGTAAGGGTTAGGGTTAGGGTTAGAGTTAGGTTTAGGTTCGGATTAGGGTTAGGTTTAGGGTTAAGTTAAGGGTAAGTGTTAGAGTTAGGGTTTGGGTTAGGGTTAGGAATAGGGTTAAGGTTAGGGTTAGGGTTAGGGTTAAGGTTAGGTTTAGGGTTAGGGTGAGGGTAAGGTTTAGGGTTAGGGTTAGGTTTAGGGTAAGGGTTAGGTTTAGGGTTAGGGTTAGGGTTAGGGTAAGGGTAAGGTTTAAGTTTAGGGTTAGGTTATGGTTAGGGTTTGGGTTAGGGTTAGGCTTAGGGTTAGGGTAAGGGTAAGGGTTAGGTTAGGGTTAGAGTTAGGGTAAGGGTTTGGATTAGGGTTAGGTTTAGGGTTAGGGTTAGGGTTAGGGTTAGGGTTAGGGTTAGGGTAAGGGTAAGGGTTAGGGTTAGGTTTAGGACTAGTGTTAGGGTGAAAGTTTTGGTTAGGGTTAGGTTAAGGATAAGGGTTAAGGTTTGTGTTAGGGTTAGGGTTAGGGTTAGTTTTAGGGTTAGTGTTAGCGTAAGGGTAAGGGTTAGGGTTAGGGTAAGGGTTAGGGTTAGGGTTAGGGTAAGGGTAAGTGTTAGGGTTAGGGTTAGGGTTAGGGTTAGGAGTTAGGGTTAGGGTTAGGGTAAGAGTAAGGGTTAGGATAAGGCTTCGGTTTAGGGTTAGGGTTTGGGTTAGGGTTAGGGTTAAGGTTAGGGTTAGGGTTAGGGTAAGGGTAAGGGTTAGGCTTAGGGTTAGGGTTAGGGGATAGGGTTAGGGTTAGGGTTAGTGTAAGGGTTAGGGTTAGGGTTAGGGTAAGTGTTAGGGTTAGGGTAAGGGTTAGAGTTAGGGTTAAGGTTAGGGTTAGGGTTAGGGTAAGGGTAAGGGTTAGTGTTAGGGTTAGGGTTAGGGTTTGGGTTAGGGTAAGGGTTAGGGTTAGGGTAAGGGTAAGGGTTAGGGTTAGGTTTAGGGTTATGGTAAGGGTTAGGGTTAGGGTTAGGGTTAGGGTTAGGGTTAGGGTAAGGGTAAGGGTTAGGGTTAGGATTACGATTAGGGTTAAGGTTAGGGTTATGGTAAGGGTAAGGGTTAGTGTTAAGGTTAAGGTTATTGTTAGGGTAAGCGTTAGGGTTAGGGTTAGGGTTAGGGTTTGGGTTAGGTTTAGGTTTAGGGTTAAGGTAAGCATAAGGTTAGGTTTAGGGTAAGGGTTAGGGTTAAGGTTAGGGTTAGGGTAAGGGTAAGGTTTACGGTTAGGGTTAGGGTTAGGGGTTAGGGTTAGTGTTAGGGTTAGGGTAAGGGTTAGGGTTAGGGGTAGGGTAAGGTTTAGGGTTAAGGTTAGGGTTAGGGTTAAGGTTAGAGTTGGGTAAGGGGTAGAGTTAGGGTTAAGGTTAGGGTTAGGATTAGGGTTAGGGTAAGGGTAAGGGTTAGGTTAGGGTTAGGGATAGGTTTAGGGTTAGGGTAAGGGTAAGGGTTAGGGTTAGGGTTAGGGTTAGGGTAAGGGTTAGGGTTAGCGTTAGTGTTAAGGTTAGGGTTAGGGTAAGGGTTAGGGTTAGTGTTAGAGTAAGGTTAAGTGTTAGGGTTAGGGTTAGAGTTAGGGTTTGGGTTAGGGTTAGGTTTAGGGTTAGGTTTAGGATAAAGGTAAGTGTTAGGGTTAGTGTTAGGGTTATTAGTTAGGGTTAGGGTTAGGGTAAGGGTAAGGGTTAGGGTTAGGTTTAGGGTTAGGGTTAGGCTTATTAGTTAGGGTTATGGGTAGGGTTAGGGTTAGGGTAAGGTTAAGGGTTAGGGTTAGGGTTAGGCTTAGGGTTTGGTTTAGGCTTAGGGTAAGGGTAAGGGTTAGGGTTAGGGTTAGGATTAGGGTTTGGGTTAGGGTTATGGTTAGTGTTAAGGTTAGGGTTAGGGTTTGGGTAAGGGCAAGGGTTAGGGTTAGGGTTAGTTTTAGGGTTAGGTTTAGGGTAAGGGTAAGGCTTAGGGTTAGGGTTAGGGTAAGGGTAAGTGTTAGGGTTAGGGTTAGATTTAGGGTTAGGGTTAGAGTTAAGGTTAGGTTTAGGGTTAGGTGAAGGGTAAGCTTTAGGGTTAGGGTTAGGGTTATTATTTAGGGTTTGGTTTAGGGTTAGGATTAGGGTAAGGGTTAGGGTATGGGTTAGGGTTAGGGTGAGGGTAAGGGTTAGGGTTAGGGTTAGGGTTAGGTTTAGGGTAAGGGTTAGGGTTAGGGTTAGGTTTAGGTTTAGGTTAGGGTTACCGTTTGTGTAAGGGTAAGGGTTAGGATTAGGGTTAGTGTTAGGGTTAGGGTTTGGGTTAGGGTTAGGGTTAGGGTTAGGGTTATTAGTTAGGTTAGGGTTAGTGTTAGGGTTATGATAAGGGTTAGGGTTAGCTTTAGGGTTAGGTTAAGGGTAAGGGTAAGGGTTAGGGTTAGGGTTAGGTTTAGGGTAAGGTTATGGTTATGGTTAGGCTTAGGTTAGGGTTTGGATTAGGGTTAGGTTTAGGCTTAGGGTAAGGGCAAGGTTTAGGGTTACGTTTAGGGTTAGGGGTTAGGGTTATTGTTAGGGTTAGGGTTAGGGTTAGGGTTAGGGTTAGGTTCAGGGTAAGGGTTAGGTTTAGGGTTAGGTTTAGGTTTAGGTTAGGTTTACGGTTTGTGTAAGTGTAAGGGTTAGGGTTAGGGTTAGGGTTAGCGTAAGGGTAAGGGTTAGGATTAGGGTTAGGTTAGGGTCTGGGTTAGGGTTAGGTTTAGGGTTAAGGTTTGGGTTAGGGTTAGGTTTAGGGTTAGGGTTTGGGTTAGGGTTAGGTTTAGCGTTAGGTTTAGGATAAGGGTTAGTGTTAGGGTTAGGGTTAGGGTTATTAGTTAGGTTAGGGTTAGGGTTATGGTAAGTGTTAGGGTTAGCTTTAGGGTTAGGGTAAGGGTAAGGGTAAGGGTTAGGGTTAGGGTTAGGTTTAGGGTAAGGGTTACGGTTAGGATTGAGGTTAGGGTTAGGGTTAGGGTAAAGTTTAGGGTTAGGGTTAGGGTTATTAGTTAGGGTTATGGTTACGGTTAGGGTAAGGGTAAGGGTTAGGGTAGGGATAAGCTTAGTGTTACGGTAAGGGCAAGGGTTAGGGTTAGGGTTAGGGTTAGGGTTAGTGTTAAGTTTAGGGTTAGGGTAAGGGTAAGCGTTAGGGTTAGGGTTAGGGTTAGGGTTAGGGTAAGGGTTACGGTTACGGTTAGGGTAAGTGTTAGGTTTAGGGTTAGGGTAAGGGTAAGGGTTAGGGTTAGGGTTAGGTTAAGGGATAGGGTTAGGGTTACGGTAAGGGTAAGGGATAGGGTTAGGGTTTGGGTTTGGGTTAGGGTACGGGATAGGGTTAGGTTTAGGTTTAGGGTTAGAATTAGGGTAAGGGTAAGGGTTAGGTTTAGGGTTAGGGTTAGGGTTAGGGTAAGGGTAGGGATTAGGGTTAGGGTTAGGGTTAGGGTTAAGGTTAGGGTTAGGGATAAGGTAAGGGTAAGTGTTAGAGTTAGGGATAGGTTTACGGTAAGGGTAAGGGTTAGTGTTAGGGTTAGGGTTAGGGTTAGGGTGAACGTTACGGTTAGGGTTATGGTAAGGGTTAGGGTTAGAGTTAGGGTTAAGTTTAGGGTAAGGTTTAGGGTTACGGTTAGGGTTAGCTTCGGTTAGGGTTTGGGTTAGGGTTAAGTTTAGGGTTAGGGTAAGGGAAAGGGTTAGGTTTAGGTTTAGGGTTAGGGGTTAGGGTTAGGGTTAGGGTAAGGATTAGTGTTAGGTTTAGGGTTAGGTGTTAGGGTTAGGTTATGGTTAGGGTAAGGTTTAGGGTTAGGGTTAGGGTTTGGGTAAGGGTTAGGGTTAGGGTTAGAGTTAGGGTTAGGGTTAATTTAGGGTTAGGTTTAGGGTTACGGTTAGTTTAAGGGTAAGGGTTAGGGTTAGGGTTAAGGTTAGGTGTAGGTTTAGTGTTAGTGTTAGGGTTAGGGTTAGGGTTAGGGTTAGCGTTAGGTTTAGGGTTAGGGTTAGGATTAGGGTAAGGGTAAGGGTTAGGGTTAGGGTTAGGGTTAGGGTTAAGGTTAGGGTTAGGGTTTGGGTTAGGGTTAGTGTAAAGTTTAGGGTTAGGGTTAGGGTAAGGGTTAGGGTAAGTGTAAGGGTTAGGATTAGGCTTAGGGTTAGGGTTAGGGTTAGGGTTAGGGTTAGGGTAAGGGTTAGGCTTAGGTATAGGGTTATGGTTAGGGTTATGGTAAGGGTAAGGTTTAGGGTTAGGGTTAGGGTTAGGTTTAGGGTTAGGGTTAGGGTTAGGGTAAGGGTAAGGGTTAGGGTTAGGGTTAGGGTTAGGTTTAGGGTTAAATTTAGGATAAGGTTAAGGGTTAGGGTTAGAGTAAGGGATAGGGTTAGGGTTAGGGTTAAATTTAGAATAAGGGTAAGGGTTAGGGTTAGGGTTAGGGTTAGGGTTAGGGTAAGTTTACGGTTAGGGTTAGGCTTAGGTTAGGGTTTGGGTTAGGGTTACGTTTAGGGT
Source organism: Megascapheus bottae (assembly GCA_024803745.1). Lineage (NCBI taxonomy): Eukaryota > Metazoa > Chordata > Mammalia > Rodentia > Geomyidae > Megascapheus > Megascapheus bottae. Next base: position 39,654 of record JANJXV010000975.1, on the reverse strand, counting down.
TAGGGTAAGGGGAAGGGTTAGGGTTACGTTTAGGGTTAGGGGTTAGGGTTATTGTTAGGTTTAGGGTAAGGGTTAGGGTTAGGGTTAGGTTTACTGTAAGGGTTAGGGTTAGGGTTAGATTTAGGTTTAGGTTAGGGTTACCGTTTGTGTAAGGGTAAGGGTTAGGATTAGGGTTACGGTTAGGGTTAGGGTTTGGGTTAGGGTTAGGTTTTGGGTTAGGGTTTAGGTTAGGGTTAGATTTAGGGTTATGTTTAGGATAAGGGTTAGTGGTAGGGTTAGGGTTAGGGTTATTAGTTAAGGTAGGGTTAGGGTTAGGGTTATGATAAGGGTTAGGGTTAGCTTTAGGGTTAGGGTAAGGGTAAGGGTAAGGGTTAGGGTTAGGGTTAGGGTTAGGGTAAGGGTTACGGTTAGGCTTAGGGTTTGGGTTAGAGTTTGGTTCAGGGTTAGGGTAAGGGTAAGGCTTAGGGTTAGGGTTAGGATTGAGGTTAGGGTTAGGGTTAGGGTAAGGGTAAGGTTTAGGGTTAGGGTTAGGGTTATTAGTTAGGGTTATGGTTACGGTTAGGGTAAGGGTAAGGGTTAGGTTAGGGTTAAGCTTAGTGTTAGGGTAAGGGCAAGGGTTAGGGTTAGGGTAAGGGTTGGGGTTAGGGTTAGGGTTAGTGTTAAGTTTAGGGTTAGGGTAAGGGTAAGGGTTAGGGTTAGGGTTAGGGTAAGGGTTAGGGTTACGGTTAGGGTAAGGTTTAGGTTTAGGGTTAGGGTAAGGGTAAGGGTTAGGGTTAGGATTAGGGGAAGGGTTTGGGTTAGGGTTTGGTTTAGGGTTACGGTAAGGGTAAGGGTTAGGTTTAGGGTTAGAATTAGTGTTAAGTTTAGGTTTAGGGTTTGGGTAAGTGCAAGGTTTAGGGTTAGCGTTAGGGTTAGGGGTTAGGTTTAGGTTTAGGGTTAGAGTTAGGTTTAGGGTTAAGGATAGGGTTAGTGGTTAGCGTTAGGGTTAGGGTTAGGGTTAGGGTTAGCGTTACGGTAAGGGTAAGGGTTAGGGTTAGGGTTGGGTTAAGGGTTAGGTTTAGGGTTACGGTAAGGGTAAAGATTAGGGTTAGGGTTTGGGTTTGGGTTAGGGTACGGGATAGGGTTATGTTTAGGTTTAGGGTTAGAGTTAGGGTAAGGGTAAGGGTTAGGGTTAGGTTTAGGGTTAGGGTTAAGGTTAGGGTTAAGGATAAGGTAAGGGTAAGTGTTAGAGTTAGGGTTAGGGTTAGTGTTAGGGTGAACCTTACGGTTAGGGTTATGGTAAGGGTTAGGGTTAGAGTTAGGGTTAGGGTTAGGGTAAGGGTTAGCTTAGTTTAGGGTTAGCTTAGGTTAGGGTTTGGGTTATTGCTAGGTTTAGGGTTAGGGTAAGGTTAAGGGTTAGGTTTAGGTTTAGGGTTAGGGGTTAGGGTTAGGGTTAGGGTTAGTGTAAGGGTAAGGGTTAGCGTTAGGGTTAGGGATAGGGTAAGTGTTAGGGTTAGGGTTAGTGTAAGGGTAAGGGTTAGTCTTAGGTTTAGGGTTATGGTTAGGGTTAGGGTAAGGGTAAGAGTTAGCGTTAGGGTTAGGGTTAGGTTTAGGGTTAGGGTTAGGGTTAGGGTAAGGGTAAGGATTAGGGTTAGGGTTAGGGTTAGGGTTAGCCTTAAGGTTAGGGTAGGGTTAGGGTAAGGGTAACGGTTAAGGTTAGGGTCAGGGTTAGGTTTAGGTTTAGGGTAAGGGTAAGGGTTAGGGTTACTCTTAGGCTTAGGGTTAGGGTTTGGGTTAGGGTTAGGTTTAGGGTTAGGGTATGGGTAAGGGTTAGGGTTATGGTTAGGGTTAGGGTTAGGGTAAGGGTAAGGGTAAGAGTTTGGTTTAGGGTTAGGGTTAGGATGAGGGTTAGTGTTAGGGTTAGGGTTAAGGTTAGGGTTAGGATTAGGGTAAGGGTTAGGATTAGGGTTACGCTAAGCGTTAGGGTTAGGGTAAGGATTAGGGTTAGGGTTAAGGTTAGGGTTAGGGTTAGGGTAAGGGTTAGGGTTTGGGTTAGGGTTAGCTTTAGGGTTACGGTAAGGGTAAGGGTTAGTGTTAGCGTTAAGGTTAGAGTTAAGCTTTGGGTTAGGGTTAGGGTTAGGGTTAGGGTTAGGGTTAGGTTTAGGGTAAGGGTTA
>JANJXV010000975.1:30000-35000 GCA_024803745.1 Megascapheus bottae | reverse complement strand
GGTAAGGGTTAGGGTTAGGGTTAGGGTAAGGGTTAGGGTTACGGTTAGGGTAAGGTTTAGGTTTAGGGTTAGGGTAAGGGTAAGGGTTAGGGTTAGGATTAGGGGAAGGGTTTGGGTTAGGGTTTGGTTTAGGGTTACGGTAAGGGTAAGGGTTAGGTTTAGGGTTAGAATTAGTGTTAAGTTTAGGTTTAGGGTTTGGGTAAGTGCAAGGTTTAGGGTTAGCGTTAGGGTTAGGGGTTAGGTTTAGGTTTAGGGTTAGAGTTAGGTTTAGGGTTAAGGATAGGGTTAGTGGTTAGCGTTAGGGTTAGGGTTAGGGTTAGGGTTAGCGTTACGGTAAGGGTAAGGGTTAGGGTTAGGGTTGGGTTAAGGGTTAGGTTTAGGGTTACGGTAAGGGTAAAGATTAGGGTTAGGGTTTGGGTTTGGGTTAGGGTACGGGATAGGGTTATGTTTAGGTTTAGGGTTAGAGTTAGGGTAAGGGTAAGGGTTAGGGTTAGGTTTAGGGTTAGGGTTAAGGTTAGGGTTAAGGATAAGGTAAGGGTAAGTGTTAGAGTTAGGGTTAGGGTTAGTGTTAGGGTGAACCTTACGGTTAGGGTTATGGTAAGGGTTAGGGTTAGAGTTAGGGTTAGGGTTAGGGTAAGGGTTAGCTTAGTTTAGGGTTAGCTTAGGTTAGGGTTTGGGTTATTGCTAGGTTTAGGGTTAGGGTAAGGTTAAGGGTTAGGTTTAGGTTTAGGGTTAGGGGTTAGGGTTAGGGTTAGGGTTAGTGTAAGGGTAAGGGTTAGCGTTAGGGTTAGGGATAGGGTAAGTGTTAGGGTTAGGGTTAGTGTAAGGGTAAGGGTTAGTCTTAGGTTTAGGGTTATGGTTAGGGTTAGGGTAAGGGTAAGAGTTAGCGTTAGGGTTAGGGTTAGGTTTAGGGTTAGGGTTAGGGTTAGGGTAAGGGTAAGGATTAGGGTTAGGGTTAGGGTTAGGGTTAGCCTTAAGGTTAGGGTAGGGTTAGGGTAAGGGTAACGGTTAAGGTTAGGGTCAGGGTTAGGTTTAGGTTTAGGGTAAGGGTAAGGGTTAGGGTTACTCTTAGGCTTAGGGTTAGGGTTTGGGTTAGGGTTAGGTTTAGGGTTAGGGTATGGGTAAGGGTTAGGGTTATGGTTAGGGTTAGGGTTAGGGTAAGGGTAAGGGTAAGAGTTTGGTTTAGGGTTAGGGTTAGGATGAGGGTTAGTGTTAGGGTTAGGGTTAAGGTTAGGGTTAGGATTAGGGTAAGGGTTAGGATTAGGGTTACGCTAAGCGTTAGGGTTAGGGTAAGGATTAGGGTTAGGGTTAAGGTTAGGGTTAGGGTTAGGGTAAGGGTTAGGGTTTGGGTTAGGGTTAGCTTTAGGGTTACGGTAAGGGTAAGGGTTAGTGTTAGCGTTAAGGTTAGAGTTAAGGTTTGGGTTAGGGTTAGGGTTAGGGTTAGGGTTAGGGTTAGGTTTAGGGTAAGGGTTAGGGTTAGGGTTTGTTAGACTAAGGGTTACGGTTAAGGTTAGGCTTAGGTTAGGGTTTGGGTTAGGATAAGGTTTAGGTTAGGGTAAGGACAAGGGTTAGGGTTAGGGTTAGGGTTAGTGTTAGGGTGAAGGTTATGGTTAGGATTAGGTTAAGGGTAAGGGTTAAGGTTTGTGTTAGGGTCAGGGTTGGGATTAGGTTTAGGGTTAGGGTTAGGGTAAGGGTTAGGTTTAGGGTAAGGGTTAGGGTAAGTGTAAGGTTTAGGATTAGGGTTAGGGTTAGGGTAAGGGTTAGTGTTAGGGTTAGTGTTAGGGTAAGGGTTAGGATTAGGGTTACGGCTAGGGTAAGGGTTAGGGTTAGGGTTAGGGTTAGTGTTAGGGTAAGGGTAAGGGTTAGGGTTAGGGTTAGGTTTAGGGTTAGGGTTAGGGTAAGGGTTAGGGTTAGGGTTAGGGTTAGGGTTAGGGTTAGGGTTAGATATAGGGTAAGGGTTAGAGTTAGCGTTAGGGTAAGGGTAAGGGTAAGGGTTAGGGTTAGGGTTAGGGTTAAGTTTAGGTTTAGGGTTAGGGTAAGGGTAAGGGTTAGGGTTAGGTTTAGGGTAAGCGTAAGGGTTAGTGTTAGGTTTAGGGTTAGTTTTAGGGTGAAGGTTAGGGTTAGGGTTAGGGTAAGGGTTAGTGTTAGGGTTAGGGTTAGTGTTAGGGTGAAGGTTAGGGTTAGGGTTAGGGTAAGGGTAAGGGTTAGGGTTAGGCTTAGGCTTAGGGATAGGTTAGGGTTAAGGTTAGGGTTAGGTTTAGGGTAAGGGTAAGGGTTTGGGTTAGGGTTAGGTTTAGGGTTAGGGTAAGTTTAAGGGTTAGGGTTACGGTTAGGATTAAGGTTCGGGTTAGGGTTAGGATAAGGGTAAGGGTTAGTGTTAGGGTTAGAGTTAGGGGTTAGGGTTAGGGTTAAGTTTAGGGTTACGGTAAGGGTTAGGGTTAGGGTTAGGATTAGGTTTAGGGTTAGGGTAAGGGTAAGGCGTAGGGTTAGGGTTAGGGTTAGGGTAAGGGTTAGGGTTAGGGTTAGGGTAAGGGTTAGGGTTAGGGTTACGGTTAGGTTTAGGGTTAGGGTAAGGGTAAGGCTTAGGGTTTGGTTTAGGGTTAGGGTTAGGGTAAGGGTAAGGGTTAGGGTTTGGGTTAGGGTTAAGTTTAGGGTTAGGGTAAGGGTTAGGATTAGGGAAAGGGTAAGGATTAGGGTTACAGTTACGGTTAGGATTAGGGTTAAGGTTAGGGTAGGGTTAGGGTAACGGTAACGTTTATGGTTAGGGTCAGGGTTAGGATTAGGGTAAGGATTAGGCTTAGGGTTTGGGTTAGGGTTAGGTTTAGGGTTATGGTAAGGGTAAAGGTTAGGGTTAGGGTTAGGGTTAAGGTTAGGGTAAGGGTAAGGGTAAGGGTTTGGGTTAGGGTTAGGGGTTAGGGTTAGGGTTAGGGTAAGGGTTAGGGTTAGGGTTATGGTTAGGGTAAGGTTTAGGGTTAGGGTTAGGGTTAGGGTAAGGGTAAGGGTTAGGGTTAGGGTTAGGCTTAGATTTAGGGTTACGCTGAGTGTAAGTGTAAGCGTTAGAGTTAGGGTTAGGGTCTGGGTTAGGGTTTGGGTTAGGGTTAGGGGTTAGGGTTAGGGTTAGGGTTAGTTTTAGGGTTAGTGTTAGGGTAAGGGTAAGGGTTATTGTTAGGGTAAGGGTTAGGGTTAGGGGTAGGGTTAGGGTTAGGTTAGGGTTAGGGTTAGGGTTAGGGTTAGGGTTAGGTTGGGGTTAGGATTAGGGTAAGGGTTAGGGTTAGGGTTAGGGTGAAGTTTAGGGTTAGGGTTAGGTTTAGGGTTAGCGTAAGGGTTATGGTTAGGGTTAGGGTTAGGGTAAGGGTAAGGGTTAGGGTTAGGGTTAGGATTAGGGTTAAGTTTAGGGTAGGGTTAGGGTAAGGGTAACGTTTAGGGTTAGGTTCAGGGTTAGGATTAGGGTTAGGGTAAGGGTAAGGGTTAGGGTTAGGGTTAGGCTTAGGGTTTGGGTTAGGGTTAGGTTTAGGGTTAGGGTAAGGGTAAGGGTTAGGGTTAGGGTTAGGGTTAAGGTTAGGGTAAGGGTAAGGGTAAGGGTTTGGGTTAGGGTTAAGGGTTAGGATTAGGGTTAGGGTTAGGGTAAGGGTTAGGGTTATGGTTATGGTTAGGGTACGGTTTAGGGTTAGGGTTAGGGTTAGGGTAAGGTTGAGAATTAAGGTTAGGGTTAGGTTTAGGGTTAGGGTTAGGGTTAGGTTTAGGGGAAGGGTTAGGTTAAGAGTAAGGGTTAGAGTCTAAAGTTTGGAATTGAAATTCCTCCAGCGCTGTTCTTTCTGGTAAGAAGTGTTTTTGCTATACGGGGTCTTTAATTATTCCTTATGAAATTTTGGATTGCCCCTCCTATTTCTTTAAAGAATGTCATTGGTATGTTGATGGGTATTGCATTGAATTTGTAGATAGCTCTTGGCAAGATTGTCATTTTCACATTGTTGATTCTCCCAATCCAGGAGCATGGGAGGTTTGTCCATTTCCTTAGTTCTGCTTTAATTTCATTTTTTAGGGTTTTAAAGTTTTCGTCAAAAAGGTCCTTTACATTCTTAGTTAAGCTAATTCCTAGGTACTTTATTTTCTTTGAGGCTATTGTGAAAGGAGTTTCTTTCCTGATTATTGCCTCGTTCCTCTCACTGTTGGCATAAAGGAAGGCAGTTGATTTTTGAGGGTTGATTTTATAGCCTGCTACTCTTCCAAAGCTTTGGATCAGCTCAAGGAGCTTGGAAGTAGAGTCTATAGGATTCTTTCAATACAGAATCTTGTCATCTGCAAAGAGGGATAGTTTTATTTCCTCTTTGCCTACTTGGATCCCCTTTATGCTTGCTTCTTGCCTTATTGCACTGGCTAGGAATTCTAGTGCTATGTTAAAGAGGAGTGGAGAGAGTGGGCATCCTTGTCTCGTTCCTGATTTTAGAGGGAATGGCTTTAGATTTTCACCATTCAGTGTAATACTAGCAGTAGGTTTCTCATACACAGCCTTTATTACATTGAGGAATGTTCCATGGATTCCTAGTTTCTCCAGAGCTTTTAACATAAAGGGGTGTTGGATCTTGTCAAATGCCTTTTCCGCGTCTATTGAGACAATCATGTGATTTTTCTCTTTGCTCCTGTTGATGTGTTGAATTATATTAATTGATTTGCATAAGGGTAAGGGTTAGGGTTAGGGTTAGGGTTAGGGTTAGGGTAAGGGTAAGGGTTAGGGTTAGAGTTAGGGTTAAGGTTAGGGTTAGGGTTAGGGTAAGGGTAGGGGTTAGAATTAGGGTTAGGGTTAGGTGTTAGGGTTAGGGTAAGGGTAAGGGTTAGGGTTAGGGTTAGGGTTAAGGTTAGGGTTAGGGTTAGGGTAAGGGTAGGGGTGAGAATTAGGGTTAGGGTTAGGTGTTAGGGTTAGGGTTAGGGTTAGGGTAAGGTTTAGGGTTAGGGTTAGGGTTTAGGTTAAGGTAAGGGTAAGGGTTAGGTTTAGGGTTAGG
>JANJXV010000975.1:7500-10000 GCA_024803745.1 Megascapheus bottae | reverse complement strand
TAGGTTTAGGTTTAGGATAAGTGTAAGTGTTAGGGTTAGGGTTAGGGTTATTAGTTAGGGTTAGGGTTACGGTTAGGGTAAGGTTTAGGGTTAGGGTTAGGGTTAGGGTTAGGCTTATTAGTTACGGTTAGGGTAAGAGTTAGGGTTAGGGGTAGGGGTAGGGTTTGGGTTAGGGTTAGGTTTAGGGTTAGGGTAAGGGTAAGAGTTAGGGTTAGGTTTAGGTTTAGGGTTAGGGTTAGGTTTAGGGTAAGTGTAAGCGTTAGGGTTAGGGTTAGGTTTTGGGTTAGGTTAAGGATAAGGGTTACGGTTAAGGTTACGGTTAAGATTAGGGTTAGGGTTAGGGTAAGGGTAAGGGTTAGGGTTAGGGCTAGGGTTAGGGTTTGGGTTAGGGTTACGTTTAGGGTTAGGGTAATGGTAAGGGTTAGGGTTAGGGATAGGGTTAGGGTTAAAGTTAGGGTTAGGGTTGGGATAAGGGTAAGTGTTAGGGTTAGGCTTAGGGTTAGGGTTAGGTTTAGGGTAAGGGTTAGGGTTAGGGTTCGGATTAGGGTTAGGGTTAGAGTTAAGGTTAGGTTTAATGTTAGGGTCAGAGTAAGGGTTAGGTTTAGGGTTAGGGTTACGGGTTAGGTTTAGGGTTAGGGTTAGGGTAAGGGTTAGGTTTAGGGTTAGGTTTAGGATTAGGGTAAGGGTAAGTGTTAGGGTTAGGGTTAGGATTATTAGTTAGGGTTAGTGTTAGGCTTAGGGACAGGGTAAGGGTTAGGATTAGGTTTAGGGTTAGGGTAAGAGTAAGGGTTAATGTTAGGGTTAGGGTTAGGGTAAGGGTAAGGGTTAGGGTTAGGGTTAGGGTACGGTTTAGGTTAGTGTAAGGGTAAGGGTTAGTGTCATTGTAAGGTTAGGGTTAGGGTTAGTGTTAGGGGTAGAGTTAGGGTTAGGGTTAGGGTTCAGATTAGGGTTAGGGTTAGAGTTAAGGTTAGGTTTAATGTTAGGGTCAGAGTAAGGGTTAGGTTTAGGGTTAGGGTTACGGGTTAGGTTTAGGGTTAGGGTTAGGGTAAGGGTTAGGTTTAGGGTTAGGTTTAGGATTAGGGTAAGGGTAAGTGTTAGGGTTAGGGTTAGGATTATTAGTTAGGGTTAGTGTTAGGCTTAGGGACAGGGTAAGGGTTAGGATTAGGTTTAGGGTTAGGGTAAGAGTAAGGGTTAATGTTAGGGTTAGGGTTAGGGTAAGGGTAAGGGTTAGGGTTAGGGTTAGGGTACGGTTTAGGTTAGTGTAAGGGTAAGGGTTAGTGTCATTGTAAGGTTAGGGTTAGGGTTAGTGTTAGGGGTAGAGTTAGGGTTAGGTTTAGGGTTAGGGTTAGGGTAAGGGTAAGGGTTAGTGTTAGGGTTAGGGTTAGGGTTATGGTAAGGGTAAGTGTTAGGGTTAGGGTTAGAGTCATGGTTAAGTTTAGGGTTAGGGTTAAGTTAAGGGCAAGGTTTAGCATTAGGGTTAGGGTTATTAGTTAGGGTTAGGGTTAGGGTAAGGGTTGGGGTTAGGGTTAGGGTTAGGGTAAGGGTAATGGTTAGGGTTAGGATTAGGGTTAACATTAGGGTTATGGTAAGGGTAAGGGTTAGGGTTAGGGTTAGGGTTATTGTTAGGGTAAGGGTAGGGTTAGGGTTAGGGTTAGGGTTTGGGTTAGGTGTAGGTTTAGGGTTAGGGTAAGCGTAAGGTTAGGTTTAGGGTTAGGGTTAGAGTTAAGGTTAGGGTTAGGGTAAGGGTAAGGGTTAGGGTTAGGGTTAAGGTTAGGGGTTAGAGTTAGGGTTAGGGTTAGGGTAAAGGTTAGGGTTAGGGTTAGAGTAAGGTTTAGGGTTAGGGTTAGGGTTAGGGTAAGGGTTAGGGTTAGCGTAAGGGTTAGAGTTAGGGTTAAGGTTAGGGTTAGGGTTAGGGTTAGGGTAAGGGTAAGGGTTAGTGTTAGGGTTAGGGTTAGGGATAGGTTTAGGGTTAGGGTAAGGGTAAGGGTTAGGGTTAGGGTTAGGGTTAGGGTAAGGGTTAGGGTTAGGGTTAGTGTTAGGGTTAGGGTTAGGGTAAGAGTTAGGGTTAGTGTTAGAGTAAGGGTAAGTGTTAGGATTAGGGTTAGGGTTAGAGTTAGGGTTTGGGTTAGGGTTAGGTTTAGGTTTAGGTTTAGGATAAGTGTAAGTGTTAGGGTTAGGGTTAGGGTTATTAGTTAGGGTTAGGGTTACGGTTAGGGTAAGGTTTAGGGTTAGGGTTAGGGTTAGGGTTAGGCTTATCAGTTAGGGTTAGGGTTAGGGGTAGGGTTAAGATTAGGGTAAGGTTAAGGGTTAGGTTTAGGGTTAGGCTTGGGGTTTGGTTTAGGCTTAGGGTAAGGGTAAGGGTTAGGGTTAGGGTTAGGGTTAGGGTTTGGGATAGGGTTAGGTTTAGGGTTAGGGTTAGGACGGGTAAGGGTTAGGATTAGGGTTAGGGTTATTAGTTAGGTTTAGGGTAACGGTAAGGGTTAGGGTTAGGGTTAGGGGT
>JANJXV010000975.1:0-5000 GCA_024803745.1 Megascapheus bottae | reverse complement strand
GGTTAGGTTTTGGGTTAGGTTAAGGATAAGGGTTAGGGTAAAGGTTAGGGTCAAGGTTAGGGTTAGGGTTAGGGTTAGCGTTAGGGTTGGGGTTATTGTTAGGGTAAGGGTAAGGGTTAGGGTTAGGGGTAGGGGTAGGGTTAGGGTTTGGATTAGGGTTAGGTTTAGGGTTAGGGTAAGGGTAAGAGTTAGGGTTAGGTTTAGGTTTAGGGTTAGGGATAGGTTTAGGGTAAGTGTAAGCGTTAGGGATAGGGTTAGGTTAAGGATAAGGGTTAGGGTTAAGGTTAGGGTTAAGGTTAGGGTTAGGGTTAGGGTAAGGGTAAGGGTTAGGGTTAGGGTTAGGGTTAGGGTTTGTGTTAGGGTTACGTTTAAGGTTAGGGTAATGGTAAGCTTTAGGGTTAAGGTTAGGGTTAAAGTGAGGGTTAGGGTTGGGATAAGTGTAAGTGTTAGGGTTAGGCTTAGGGTTAGGGTTAGGTTTAGGGTAAGGGTTAGGATTAGGGTTAGGATTAGGGTTAGGGTTAGAGTTAAGGTTAGGGTTAGGGTTAGGGTCAGAGTAAGGGTTAGGTTTAGGGTTAGGGTTACGGGTTAGGTTTAGGGTTAGGGTTAGGGTAAGGGTTAGGTTTAGGGTTAGGATTAGGGTTAGTTTTAGGTTTACGGTTAGGGTTAGGGTTAGGGTTAGGGTAAGGGTAAGGGTTAGTGTTAGGGTTAGGGTTAGGGTTATGGTAAGGGTAAGTGTTAGGGTTAGGGTTAGGGTTAGGGTTAAGGTTAGGGTCAGGGTTAAGTTAAGGGTAAGGTTTAGGGTTAGGTTTAGGGTTATTAGTAAGGGTTAGGGTTAGGGTAAGTGTTAGGGTTAGGATTAGGGTTAGGGTAAGGGTAATGGTTAGGGTTAGGGTTAGGGTTACGGTTAGGGTTAGGGTAAGGTAAGAGTTAGGGTTAGGGTTAGGATTAGGGTTAAGATTAGGGTTATGGTAAGGGTAAGGGTTAGGGTTAAGGTTAGGTTTAGGGTTAGGGTAAGGTTAAGGGTTAGGGTTAGGGTTAGGCTTAGGGTTTGGTTCAGGCTTAGGGTAAGGGTAAAGAGTAGCCTTAGGGTTAGGGTTAGGGTTTGGGTTAGGGTTCGGGTTAGAGTTAAGGTTAGGGTTAGGGTTAGGTGAAGGGTAAGGTTTAGGGTTAGGGTTAGGGTTATTAGTTATGGTTTGGGTTAGGGTTAGGTTTAGGGTAAGGGTTAAGGTTAGGGTAATTGTTAGGGTAAGGGTTAGGGTTAGGGTTAGGTTTAGGGTTAGGGTTAGGGTAAGGGTAAGAGTAAAGGTAAGGTTTAGGGTTAGGGTTAGGGTAAGGGTAAGGGTTAGGGTTAGGGTTAGGGTTAAGGTTAGGCTTAGGGTAAGGGTAAGGGTTTGGGTTATGGTTAGGATTAGGTTTAGGGTTAGGTAAGTGTTAGGGTTAGGGTTAGAGTTAGGGGTTAGGTTTAGGGTTAGGGTAAGCGTAAGGGTTAGGGTTAGGGTTAAGGTTAGGTTTAGGGTAAGGGTTAGGGTTAGGGTTAGGGTTAGGGGTTAGGGTTAGGGTTAGGGTTAGGGTAAGGGTTAGGGTTAGGGTTAGGCTCAGCTTTAAGTTTCGGGTTAGGTTTAGGGTAACTGTAAGTTTTAGGGTTAGGGTTAGGGTTAGGGGTTAGGGTTAGGGTTAGGGTAAGGCTTACGGTTAGGTTTAGGGTTAGGGTTAGGTTAAGGGTAAGGATTAGGGTTAGGGTTAGGTTTAGGGTTAGGGTTAGGGTTAGGGTAAGGTAAGGGTTAGGGCTAGGGTTAGGGTTAAGGTTAATGTTAAGGTTAGGGTTACGATTAGGTTAAGGTTATGGGTTAGGTTTAGGCTTAGGGTTTCGTTAGAGTAAGGGTTAGGGTTAGGGTTAGGGTTAGGGTTAGGGTTAGGTTTAGGGTTAGGGTTAGGGTAAGGGTAAGGGTTAGGGTTAGGGTTTTGGTTAGGTTTTGGGTAAGGGTTAGGGTAAGGGTTAGGGGTAGGGTTAGGGTTAGGTTTAGGTTTAGGGTAAGGTTAAGGGTTAGGGTTAGGGATAGGGGTAGGGTTAGGGTTTGGGTTAGGGTTTCGTTTAGGGTTAGGGTAAGGGTAAGGGTTAGGGTAGGGTTAGGCTTAGGGACAGGGTAAGGGTTAGGATTAGGTTTAGGGTTAGGGTAAGAGTAAGGGTTAATGTTAGGGTTAGGGTTAGGGTAAGGGTAAGGGTTAGGGTTAAGGTTAGGATTAGGGTATTGGTAAGGGTTAGGGGTAGTGGTTAGGGTTAGGGTTAGGGTTAGGGTAAGTGTTAGGGTTAGGTTTAAGTTTAGGTTTAGGGTTAGGGTTAGGGTAAGGGTAAGGGTTAGGGTTAGGTTTAGGGTTAGGTTAAGTGTAAGGGTTAGGGTTAGGGTTAGGGTTAGGATTAGGGTAAGGGAAAGAGTTAGGGTTAGGGTTAGGGTTTGGTTTAGGGTTAGGTTTAGGGTTAGGGTAAGGGTAAGGGTTAGGTATAGGGTTAGGGTTAGGGTTAAGGTTAGGGTTAGGGTTAGGGTAAAGGTAAGTGTTAGGGTTAGGGTTAGGGTTAGGGTTAGGATAAGAGTTAAGGTTAGTGTTAGGATTAGGGTTAGGGTTAGAGTTAAGGTTAGGATTAGGGTTAGGGTCAGGGTAAGGGTTAGGGTTAGGGTTAGGGGTTAGGTTAGGGTTAGGGTTAGGGTTAGGGTAAAGGTTAGGTTTAGGGTTAGGGTTAGGTTTTGGGTAAGGGTAGTGTTAGGGTTAGGGTTAGGGTTATTAGTTAGGGTTAGGGTTAGGGTTAGGGACAGGGTAAGGGTTAGGATTAGGGTTAGGGATAGGGTAAGAGTAAGGGTTAAGGTTAGGGTTAGGGTTGAGTTAAGGGTAAGATTTAGGGTTAGGTTTAGGGTTATTAGTTAGGGTTAGGGTTAGGGTAAGGGTTAGGGTTAGGGTTAGGGTTAGGGTAAGTGTAAGGGTTAGGGTTAGGGTTAAGTTTAGGGTTAGGGTTAGGGTTAAGGTTAGGGTTAAGGTTAGGGTTAGGGTTAGGGTAAGGTTAAGGGTTAGGGTTAGGGTTAGGCTTAGGGTTTGGTTTAGGCTTAGGGTAAGGGTAAAGAGTTGCGTTAGGGTTAGGGTTAGGGTTTGGGTTAGGGTTAAGGTTAGGTTTAGGGTAAGGGTAAGGGTTAGGGTTAGGGTTATTAGTTAGTGTTAGAGTGAGGGTTAGGGTTAGGGTAAGGGTTATGGTTACGTTTAGGGTTAGGATTAGGGTTAGGGTTCGGGTTAGAGTTAAGGTTATGGTTAGGTTTAGGTGAAGGGTAAGGTTTAGGGTTAGGGTTAGGGTTATTAGTTATGGTTTGGGTTAGGGTTAGGTTTAGGGTAAGGGTTAAGGTTAGGGTTAGGTTTAGGGTGAGGTTGAGGGTTAGGGTTAGTGTTAGGGTGAGGTTTAGGGTTAGGGTTAGGGTAAGGGTAAGGGTAAGGGTTAGGGTTAGGTTTAGGTTTAGGGTAAGGGTTAGGGTTAGGGTTAGGGTTTGGGTTAGGTTTAGGGTTAGGGTAAGCATAAGGGTTAGGGTTAGGTTTAGGGTTAGGGTTAAGTTTAGGGTTAGGGTAAGGGTAAGGGTTAGGGTTAGGGTTAGAGTTAGGGGTTAGGGTTAGGGTTGGGGTTAGGGTTAGGGTAAGGGTTAGGGTTAGGGTTAGGCTTAGGGTTAAGTTTTGGGTTAGGCTTAGGTTAACTGTAAGGGTTAGTGTTAGGGTTAGGACTTAGGGTTAGCGTTAGGGTAAGGGTTACGGTTAGGTGTAGGGTTAGGGTAAAGGTAAGGGTTAGGGTTAGGTTTAGGGTTAGGGTTAGGGTTAGGGTTAGGGTAAGTGTAAGCGTTAGGGTTAGGGTTAGGTTTTGGGTTAGGTTAAGGATAAGGGTTAGGGTTAAGGTTAGGGTCAAGGTTAGGGTTAGGGTTAGGGTTAGCGTTAGGGATGGGGTTATTGTTAGGGTAAGGGTAAGTGTTAGGGTTAGGGGTAGGGATAGGTGTAGGGTTTGGGTTAGGGTTAGGTTTAGGGTTAGGGTTAGGGTAAGGGTAAGGGTTAGTGTTAGGGTTAGGGTTAGGGTTATGGTAAGGGTAAGTGTTAGGGTTAGGGTTAGGGTTAGGGTTAAGGTTAAGGTCAGGGTTAAGTTAAGGGTAAGGTTTAGGGTTAGGGTTAGGGTTATTAGTAAGGGTTAGGGTTAGGGTAAGGGTTAGGGTTAGGATTAGGTTTAGGGTAAGGGTAATGGTTAGGGTTAGGGTTAGGGTTACGGTTAGGGTTAGGGTAAGGTAACAGTTAGGGTTAGGGTTAGGATTAGGGTTAAGTTTAGGATTATGGTAAGGGTAAGGGTTAGGGTTAAGGTTAGGGTAATTGTTAGGGTAAGGGTTAGGGTTAGGGTTAGGGTTAGGGTTAGTGTTAGGGTTAGGGTGAGGGTAAGGGTTAGGGTTAGGGTTAGGGTTAGGTTTAGGGTTAGGGTTATGGTAAGGGTAAGGGTAAGGGTAAGGTTTAGGGTTAGGGTTAGGGTAAGGGTAAGGGTTAGGGATAGGGTTAGGGTTAGGGTTAAGGTTAGGGTTAGGGTAAGGGTAAGGGTTAGGGATAGGGTTAGGGTTAGGGTTAATGTTAGGATTAGGGTAAGGGTAAGGGTTAGGGTTAGGGTTAGGATTAGGTTTAGGGTTAGGGTAAGGGTTTGGGTTAGGGTTAGGGTTAGGGGTTAGGTTTAGGGTTAGGGTAAGTGTAAGGGTTAGGTTTAGGGTTAGGGTTAAGGTTAGGTTTAGGGTAAGGGTAAGGGTTAGGGTTAGGGTTAGGGGTTAGGGTTAGGGTTAGGGTTAGGGTAAGGGGTAGGGTTAGGGTTAGGCTTAGCTTTAAGTTTCGGGTTAGGTTTAGGGTAACTGTAAGTTTTAGGGTTAGGGTTAGGGTTAGGGGTTAGGGTTAGGGTTAGGGTAAGGGTTACGGTTAGGTTTAGGGTTAGGGTTAGGTTAAGGGTAAGGATT